>VOQJ01001686.1:19620-35174 GCA_015052665.1 Apistogramma diplotaenia | reverse complement strand
CTCCAGCTTCTGGCCCTTCACATCCTGATACACACCAGCTAGAGTGGCAAGGGGCCCTGGGAACAGAAGGCAGAAGAAGAGATGGAGTTACATGTTTTCACAGCTTCACACAGGTCTCTTTCATGCTCCAGGACCCCTCACAGGAAACGAGGGGCCACAAAAAACATTTCTATGATGACGCAAGAAGATAAATTTGATAAATGCTGTGACAGACATAAGAGATGTTTTTATGCTTCAGATAAATGAGTTAAGGAGGGGAGGATTAGTTTATGGTTTGGAGTTCCTTAAGGAAATTTAATTTGCGACTGCGCAGCAATCACTCAAATACGAAAGGGCACGTCTTTATTTACCGTAACTAAATTAATCATGTGCACACAATACATGATCCCTAAAACCCTGGTGAGCCCTTTATTTCTGCACTCACTCCTCAGTTCCTGCTGTCCCTGCAGCGAGGCGTGCTGCAGCAGATTCAGAAAGCGTGGCAGGCTGTCGGTCAAGAAGTGACGCAGGGAGCTGCTCTGCCACAGAGCCAGCACGCCTTTGTCTTTCTTCCCCAGCAGGGCTTCGACTCGCAGTGAAACGTGAAGAGGCAGAGCACTCAACTCCTGAAGCAGCTGACTGTCTCCGGACTGGGGAGGGTGAAGAAGAAACAGCGCTGCAGTCAAATCCGTGAAAGGTCTCGTCATTGCATTTTTCGAGTTTCCGTCTGTGGCTACCTGTCTTCTAAAATCTATGAGTAGACGCTGCAATGTCTCGATTCTCTCCGTAAGTTTATGCCGAATCTGAGAGCTCAGATAGGTAACCTGTTCCTGTGAAACACGCGAAAACAACCACTTAAAAAGAGCCATTCACATGAGAGCAAACACTGCGACACTTTTATGTCAGTAGCGTTACCTCTGCTGCAGTTAGACTCTCCAAACAGCCACTTGCTCTCAGCACTAGCCTCTGATTGGCTGTTCCCAAAAATACACTGCCCAGAGTTTCAGAGGTGCCGCTGTCACTTCCTTTCTGCACATCCAGCGTCAAACTGTGATTTACTCCCACACATGCCACTGCAGTGAGATCCTCACTGAGGCCTGGACCTGCACAGTAACAGATACATTTCTTGTAATTTTCTTGTAAGGTTTGATATTTTTGGTATTAATGTGTGAGATCCTGTATTTACCATTCATATGACCCGCTGTAGTCTGCAGACATCGTCCCTCAATGGTACCGCCCAGCCAGATCTTCTCTCTGCCGTCCAGTGTGGCCTGCACCTGGAGACCTGACCTCTGGGTCTGGGACAGGGCCCTGCCCCTCACCTCCAGACTGTAATTACCCATCCTAGACTTCAAAGTTGAAGGCACATGTCTGTACTTTTAGAATTATTATGACTCCCCACTGCTAAAGAAGCATTATTGTGGTTTGTTGGGGGCTTATGTAACTCAGTGGTGTCACTATGTCTCAGTCACTTCCTGGAGACTTTGTTAGGAACCAGCAGAAAGTGAGTGTACTTGCCCCACAGTCTGAGACAAACATCTTATCATTTATCAGGTATCACATGAAATAAAACATTTTGTTTGGTTTAAGCATTAGTAGGTGGATTTGTGCATTAATAAGGAGCCAGGCTAGCTACTTATTCTGTTTCTTGTGTTCCTGGCTTATAGCTTTGCTGGTTATGGATGACAGTGATATGAATCTTTACAACAACAAAAAAGCTACAAAAGCCCTTTTCAGTGTCCTAATTTTCAAGATTGTTGAAATTAAATTTTTCTCTAAAAGGATCAAGATTAAATATTTAAGGTGGAGCACAGCGTCACTGCAGGCTGGATGTGGAAGACCAGGGAAAAAATGTGGAGTAAAATGACCAAAGAACAACGTGCTGACCTTTATGTGGCCAGCATTCAAAAATGACCTTTATTAAATCGTTAATCACTTATTGTTAATGTGGACTCTGATGAGAAGCATCGCCTCAATCCAAATTTTAAAGATTACACTCACAGGCTTTAAGTAATAGATGGACATAGCTGGGCGCCAGGGTGTCTCAGAGGTAAAGCAAACCTGAATTCCTTCTAATAGGCAGGAGGGGTGGCTGCTGTGGCTGCTCAGTTCAAAGGAATCTAGTTGTGCAGACATTTGTGGGAAAATGATCCTCAATTTCTTCATCTATAAATTCTACACTTCTAAGACGAGTCTCAGTTAATAGTTTCACGTCTTCACATGATGTGTATTTTAGAAATAAGCTCCACATTAATATGCACAAAGATGACAAAGCAGGGTATGTTTTAGCAGTTCACTACTCTGAGCATGCTGTTCACAGTATCTCAGGAAGATCCAAAGATATATTTACACCAAGTCGAAGTTGTTTACCTCAGAGAACAGAGACATGTTGGACCCCTGAGCGGTGGAGGCGTTGGTGAGGGCGAGGGTGAAGCTGCAGTGGTACGGACGCCCCGTCACTGACAGGCGAGACTGAGTGTAAAGCAGCTCCTCCCCTGAGTTCACTCTGTGGGATCCCGACCACGACAGAGTCTGAGAGACGCAGCGAATTAACAAGAGCTCAGGAAAGGCGGATGAGCAAAGTGGAAAACTGAAAGAGGATGTCACTCAAGTGAAATGAAGGATATCTATGGTCCAATTTGATATAAGAGGAGGAAATTATCTCCTGGTGACATATGGCAATATTACTACACCAAGTCTTGAGAAAGCAGTGAGAACAAATGTGTGGACTCACAGGGTACAGGGGGCAGAGGCCCAGCAGCACAGTGTGCTCTACACGGTCCCTGAGGTTGGTCTGAACTTTGGCTAGCAGCGTGTGTGAAGGACATGGTGCAGGAGACACTCTGTCCAGTCCAACGTTAACCTGAAGGCTGTGCATTCCCCGCTGACCTTTCTGGAAACATCAAGAAAACATGGACAGATGTTTTTGCTTTGTTTATCTTTTATCGTTTAAAATCCACGTCTTTCAATGTACAAAGCAAAGCACCTGGTACTTCATGCCTTGCTTCAGGCTCCTGCTGTCCCATCTTAATTCTGCATTTTGGGAAAATACGTTTCCCTCGTGTGCCGTTGAGATGCATCCTTTAACAGAAGATACAGCCATCTGTGCGCAGACACACACACACACACACACGCACGCACACACACGTCTTTACTAGACTCCATAAATGCAGCCTGAGTCATCAAAGGTTTGCTGAGTATTTACAACCTGTTGGGCTGAAAACAGAGCGCATGCCTGCCCCCTGCTGGAATTGGCCTGCCACTGTTTGTTCAGGCTGAGAGACATGTTGGCAGGGACAGCGCCATCCCATGACAAATAGGCCTGGAAGCACATTAAAGAAACCATTATACTACTATAATTGTTATAACTACTTATTCATTCATTTATTTATTTATTTGTTGTTTAAGTAGAAAGATGTTTTTCTGCATTCTTAAAGGTAACAGAATGAGAGATACGTATTTACATTATTCATGGTAAGTGTCTTATTTGAGGTCTAATGTAGTGAACAGAATCATAACATGTTCACACTGTATTCTTAATGTACTACACGATAATTGTGCAGCCGTGCTGTACCTGGTGGCTGCTGCGTTGTTCCCTCGGTGAGGTCTGTGATAGCGTGTGCAGCGACAGCTGGCTGAGCGTGGAGGTGAACGGCTGTTTCAGCTCCAGTTTGCTCGCGTTCATTTCCTCCGAGCGGCTCCACAAGCTGAGGGCTCTGACCTTCAGACGACCACACGGAACAGTGACCTCTTTCACAGTCAGAGCCACACACATTTCATACGCGTTTCCTTTAAATTTTTGTTTCATTAACTGACTTTTTTTTAGACTGTAAAAAGGCACAAAAGCCGATATCACAGAGAAATGAACATGAATCCAATTTCACTTTGCCAGGGTCATGAAACAGTTTGCACAGTCTGACCTGCTCCAGTTGTCCATGCCTCATCCAGTCCAGGAAAACACTGTCTAGTCTTGCATGTAATGAACGCTCCAGTGTCACATCCAAACTGGTCAAACGGGGAATGCTGGTGATCTGAACTAAAGTCACGGATGAGAGAAAGACTTCAAACTGTGGTCAGCCAGAATCTCTGGAAGTTAGGTTCATGTTTATATTCATTTCTTGAAGTTCTTACATGGCATTTGGATATAAATAACAATGATGAGGCTTTGCTGTGATACTCTACAAAGTCAGTGTGTTAAATTGTACCCTTGATTGTCTGGTTCCCCATCTCCAGTGCTGGAGGAGCAGAGTACAGACCAGACAAGCTGAACTCCTGGTTGCCCCAAACAGCTGCTTGCTGAACTTGGTAGCTCCATTTCTGAGCCTCGTACACCGTCCTCACTGCAACGGTTCTGGGGAGTGGCTTCAGCTACAGAACGAAAACGCATTTTTACACTGGAATCACCATTTATTATTGCCAGTCAACTCCTAAAGTAAACATACTCACAGAGAAGAGATATTTGAGCTCAGAAATACCTGTGGGTACGAGTGTTTGACCTCTAGAAGCTGTCTATAACCGCTCTCTATGGCTGCCACCTCCCCAAGAGCCCACAGCCTCCTCCTGCCCGACAGCACCTCCACCAAGCCTGCCGCACTGGACTCAGACTGGTTCAGCTAAAGGACGAAAAAGAGATGGAGACACTTCTTGGATTAATTTCACAAATGCATTTAAAAGAATAAGAGCTGTGCATTTGTAATTTGACGGGGGATTTGTGTTTCATTTGAGTTTTAATGAAATTCAACAGGAATTCCTTTGAGAACCAAAGAAACCCACCTGAGATCGGACATTGAGCTGAGAGGGCAGGTAGACCAACATTGTGGGGATATTCTGGACCACCTTCACCATCAGGTCCTTGCTGGACAAAGAGCATCTATCACTTTCAGACTGTGTGTGTGTGTGTGTGTGTGTGTGTACAGAAACAACTTACAATAATTTATTTAATTAGTGAGTGACTGATGTGTATTAACAGTACCTATGAGGCACATGGTGTCCCTGGACAATGAGGGCAAGTGAGGTGCTGAGTTCAGGGTTTACAGCCATGGAGCACCTCAGCTGTGACTCAGTGAGTCTCCCCCAGGCCTCCACCTGCAACAATATTCAGCAATGACAATCTAAAAGTAGACGGGGACCAGAGAAGAAAAATGATGAAGCTGTATGCTGACCTTACCTGAAAAATAGGGATGGCTTGTCTGTGTGCTGTGTGTTTCAGTGTGATTCGGGCCTCTTTGGTTCCTCCATGTGCGCCCCAACCACCAACATCCCCCACCGCTCGGACCCTCCAGTCCTGACCGTGAATATCTAATGAGGCGCTCCTCAGAGGGCCTGCAGGGGGTGTCAGAGTATCACTATCTCAGGGTTAAGTCATTACACCTTACACCAAAGCATCTCTTGCTTGTGCTGGAGAAATAAAGAGGTAAGGCCATAAAACAACTTAAAAAGTAGCAATGGCACCTGGTGGTCACTGTGTGGTATTGCGCCTCATGGCAGGCTTTAAGGCCAAAAGGGAAGTATGAAGCAAGAAGTGCATGAAACTGTCAAACTTACAGAGCAACCCAACTTTCAGGCTGACCTTTGAACTGAGCAGTCAGGACAGTGTCCAGATTGTATTGTGTTCTTGTTTGATTGAAAGCTGGAGGAGAGTAGGAGAGGAGAACAGCCAAATGCCCATCAGTGCCACTGAAATTCAAGCCAGACGTGAGCAGCTTGCGTCCGTCCACAGTGAGCAGAGCTCTGGACTGAAGCTGAGAGACTATTCCTTTGATGGAACAAAGAGCCTTAGAGAGAAAAATAAAGTTGCTAGTTTTTTGTCATCAACTTTGTGAATTAATAGAACATTTTGAGACAGAAGAAAACTCTGCTTATCAGTATGATGTAAATGTGTGTTCTTGGTCATATATTCAGGTTTAGACTGTCAGTATGTATCAATACCTCTATATTAAGAGGAAGTCCCCTGTCATGCAGCCATGACCAGCTGTGCCACATGCTTCCACTTATTTCTTTGGGAACATTTTTCATCTTGAGTTTCAGTCCTGCCAGCTGACTGCCAAACTGGGACTGTAAGGTCATGGCTTTACCCTCAGCAGAACCAAACTCAACCTGGACACAGTCATCATCCAGGGTTTAGTGCATGCTAACATCTTGGCTACATCAGTTGCCATGAGATACGATCATGTATCTTTTTCTGTTTCCTACCTGGATGCTGTTGTTGGCAGGGACTCCCAGTTTCCTCAGATAATTTACAGTGTGTCCAAAATGACTTTTTACTCTCACTGTCTCCGACATCTTTGTCAGCGTCATTTCTTGACTTAACTGCAGAGAATTCAGAATGTGAACAGCGGCACTTGTTACAGAAACTCCAGCTAAAGTACGCACACCTTCAACACTAACACCTGAAGCACCACAGAGAGATAAATGGATTTCATATTTGTGCTGTCAGATTTATTTTCCTGCTGTTTCCAAACTGACAAAATTAGGGGGAAAAAAAACAACTTAAAAAATAAATTGATATGGTGATGATAAAATTAATGCAGAAGTCACATGTGAACATGTGGCATAAATACTGTACATTTATATTCATTTACCAACTTTTTCAAATTTTATTAATTTTGTAGCACAATGGTGAGCAGGAGCATTTAAAATTAAATAACTATTAAAAATGGATAATTGAATGGGACAACAAAAGGGGAAATCAGTACAAAGGTTTTATATTAAGTACATTAAAATGCAAATATTATGTTATGAAACATAATTATTGTTTACATATATTTTTATATTATTTATGTTGCAATTAACGGCATATTTATTATGGCAGCTTTGGGCCTCTATAGCCTGTTGGTTATGAAATATACACTATACACTGATCAAGCATAACATTATGATCACTGACTGATTCAGAGCATCTCCAAAGCTGCAGCTCTTGTGGGGTGTTCCTGGTCTGTAGTGCTCAGTGGTCCAAGGGAAGTGGTGAACCAGCGACAGGGTCACTGATGATCCGTGTGGTCCAGTCCAACAGACAAACAGGTTGTCAAAAAAGGTCACGCTGGTTCTGATAGAAAGATGTCAGAATACACAGCGCATCACAGTTTGTTGTGTGTAGGGCTGCATAGCCACAGACCAGTCTGGGTGCCCATGCAGGGTACACCCTTTCATGGAAACTGTATTCCCTGAGGGCTGTGACCTCATTCAGCAGAATGGATCTCAGTCCAATCAAGCATCTATGGGATGTGCTGGGCAAACAGTCAGATCCACGGAGGTCCCACTACGCAACTTACAGGACTTAAAGGATCTCTTGCTAACATCTTGGTGCAGATACCACAGCACACCTTCAGGGGTGTAGTGGAGTCCATGCCTCTGTAGTTCAGGGCTTTAATGGCAGCAAAAAGAGGACTAACACAATAGGCTGGTGGTCATAATGTTATGCTTGATTGGCGTGTCCTCGACTTTAACTGTTTTAGTGTGCTGATTCTTCCCTTACCATTTGATTTCCTGCATTGCTGTTGAACGTATAAAAGTGAGAACCATTGCTGTGACTTCCGGAATTCATTACTACTGCAGCATTTAGTGGGAGACCCAGTTTCTTCAACAGGGGCAAAGAGTGGTTTAGGTTAAAGGTCGCTTCATTTTTGTCCTTCAATGCAAGAAAAAAGCCATTAGACATCTTAATGTCTCATGTAACACAATCAAATTAAATATATTTCTAACAGGATTTTCTGAATTTCTATGACACATTTCCATACCTTTGTTTTATTGAGCAATACTAAAGTTTGCAGCCTGGTGTCGTCCATCACCACGGACACCTGAGATTCAACAAACATTGTAGAGACGTTCAGGGACCCAGAAGCCCGCATCCTCTCTGGACTGCCTAACTCCTAGAAGCACAAACAGGAAACAATTACAAATCTGAGATGTAATATTTTTCCATGTGCATCATTTAAACACTTACCTGAATCACTGTACAGTTGTTGTGATACATCAGCGACCCCTGCAGGCCAGGCTGGGACATCACAGCTCCACTGGCTGTGACAGTACACTCCTCCATCTGAACGAGGGCTTCAGCGTCAAATCGCAGTTTTCCTGACCTGCTGCTCAGTCTCAATCTGCTGCTTTTTGGCACATCTCTGAGAGCAGGAAGATCATGGTTGAGCTCACCATCCACACTGAGCTCTGGCCAGGCCCTTGCATTAAGCCTCAGAAAACCCCTTTTGCCTTCCATATCAGTGTCCAACATTAATGTCCAGATACCCTGAGGGTCCTGCCACACTGAGCCATTTATATTAGCCTTTAATACATAAAAAAAATCATTGTGAGCAACAGTGGTAGCAATAAATACATCTTACCAACAAATATGTCAAAAAGAGAAGTGTGCTCTTTGTAGCACGTTCAAGGCGACACAGTGTGAGGTTTCTTCACTCTCTAATCTGTCTTTGTCTGTATGTGACAGGAATACAGACACAAACATGATTTTGTAATCATTCAAAAGTCAAACCTGTAACATCGGGCACGTAGACTCCAGAGCCAACAGCCACTCGCTTCGTCCTCTGGTCCCTATAACTCGACTCGCTCTAATTTGACATGTCCCAACTTTGATGAAGAGATTTCCAGCCTGTTCAAGACCTTTAGGGGCAGTGGCATCTATAGTGATGATCTGTGGTAGACCCTCACTGCTCAGCCACAGGAAGGAATGAGTAAGGGTCCCAGTGAGGTGTGGGCTCCTGCAGGACTGGCTCAGCTCCAGAGTGAGGTTCTGATTATCTGCCCTCACACTGGCAGACACACTCATCTGGCAAGGAACAACCTCGAGGAAGCCCTGCAGAGCCAGCGACACAGGGAGTTTCATTCCCTAGGGCACAAACATAGGTAGAGAATGCCCATTACTTCTGAGAGATTCTACGAATACCCTGCACGATGTATGCATGTGGTGTTGTCCTGCTCTGCTGCTGTGACGAGCTGCAGCTTGACCTTCTAATGGGCTGGAAATTGTATTTCAAAAGGAGCCTACATTTACATGAACATAAGTGATTTGTAGAGGAAATTCCAGTTCTTTTAACTGTGATGAAAGAAACTGCAATCAGCTAGAGTAACATTACACAAAACTGACAGGTCCACTAACCTGTAGAGAAGGACAGAAACTGGAAACGTTAGCTGTGTAGGAAATCTGCTCCACCTCTCTCTGCGAAGCCTCGACTTTCCCCAAGTTTCCTCTTAAATAGCAACGTCCAAACTCCAGGCCAACCTCCACACCTGGCAGTGGGGCAGTTGAGACATTTAGGAGCAGCGCTGCATGGGTAGGAAATTGCAACTTCTTTATTGGTTCGATGGAATGCTGCACAGATGCCCTGAGACTAAGTTGGGGGTGACAAGATAGAGACAGGCTTAGATTGCCTTTGTGTGCTCCCTCAGCCTGGAGAACAGCGCTGAGATTTGTGGAACAACCGCTCCGGGTGATGGAGATGTTGAATGAGGTCTGTGGAGGCAGGAGAGCCTGTCGAGGAAGGAAACAATGAAATAAATAATTATTGTATGCAAGCATGATCAGAAGAACTTTTGTGAATTATATGAGGAGGTGCATGCAGTGCATGAAGTACCACAGATACATATGTATATATTTAAAAACCTATCGATGTAACAAAATGAACACAAGGTTAACAGATGACAGCTAAAACTCAATGTTGCATTGTAGGTGGCAAATCCTTAGAAAGCCACTATTCATTACAGCCACTGCATTCAGTGTTGGTGTTTTCAGTGTAGCTGGCACTGCAGTGGAAAACCAAGAGCCATCTCCAAGCTGGAGATGTTTCTTTTGCTTTCCTTCAGGTGGGAAACAAGTTTCCTTCAACTGCTCCTTGTTTCCTCTCTAACCTTCAGTAAGACGCATCGCTGCTGGACAAAAAGCATCCACCCTCTCCTCCTGCCCCGTCCTCCTCTGTGCTGACTTGCCAGGAGAAGCATGGAGCACCCATCACTTTCCATCTCAACCTGGGTGTGACTTGCTGAGGAAGACATGCTAACAGTGAGCACCTGTGGTACACTAGCAGAAGCTAGCAGGCTTTGCTGAAGTGTGGCTCTAAAAGAGGTGGTCGAGGGCTCCCAGGCAGAAGTGATGCTCATCTGTGCAGAGCGGGCGTTGACGGAGATTTGAACACTTCCAGCAAGAGAGGTATCAAGGAGTTCACCCGAACCACGACAGTCCACTCTGTTTGGGATGATTGTTCCAAGGAAGGCCCATTGGTGCTGGAGTCTCCACCCCAGCTCAGCTTTATTGTTCTTTAGGAGTACAGACACAAGGCCTTGGAGGAAGTCCTGCTGATTTTGAAAGCTCAGAGATCCTTTGAGTCCATCTTTTCCTCCTTGTGCATATACAGTTAAAGAGGCTTTGTGTGACACACTCCCCTCGATGCTTTTAACCTGCCTCCAGACCAACCTCCCCACCCCGGTGCATCGAAGAGACGCAAACAGACTGGATCTCAGAGAGTCCCAAACTACACGGATGTCTCCCAAGATGTCACACCATCTTTCCAGCCTCACTCGTCCTGCCACTGTAGCCTTTTGAGTAACACTGCGGGTTCCATACTCAAGAAGCCCATGACAGCGATACTGCCCAGGCCTCTCCAACCTCATTCTCACACTCAGATCTGTTCTCCAGGGGCCAATGACTATTCCGATCCCCAGGACCCACCTCTCAGGCCCGGGACGGAGGAGGAACCTAACACCAGATGTGGTGGGAACCCCCAAATATGTAAGTAAGAGGACAGATGAATGAGTGAGGTTAGCTCTGAGCTCTTTCTGACCACCGGGACTGTAACAGCCTTTAGCTTGAGCATTAAGGCTAAAGTGAGCAAGCGACAGGCCATAGCAGAGCCTGTTGTGTGGTCTATAGGAGCGAAAGGCTCGTACCTCCAGGGGGCTGTCTGCCACATTTCCATAGCAGCGAGCAGAGAGCCGGTCTGCGGTGACGTCCCCTGTGCAGTTCATCTGTGAAAACAAAACCCCCTGTTGGCAAAGTTTGTTTTTTTCTGAAGGAGGAGATGGAAGAGGAATCACTGAACTTTAGACCATCCTCATGAAAATATTGTAGTGCCATAACATAATAATCTGAGCCCTTGTTATGGAACATATATGTTTACTGTTTAAAAAGTACTTCAGTTTTATACCAGTGCTTTACTAGATACTACTAATGACATTTGAAAAAAAGAAATACAGTTTGTTGCTGAGAGTGAAGCTGGATGATCCTTTTATCTTTCAACCTTCCAAAAATAAAGACATATGCAACATCCGCATAGCTCACCATAAGGACTAGAGACAGCCAGTCTGGCTCTTTCCTGTGGAAACAAAAACTGCCTACTGGCACCTAAAGACCTCCTTCACTGGGCATTTTTTCATTGATTGAACAAATGAGATATAATGTGTTACAAAGTTAAAGCTGCACTGGTCCTTGTTCTGTATGTGGAGAATAAGTCTGAGGTGGATAAGCAGTTAAGAAAATTACATTTTTAGCTTATGGATGTAACAATGTAACAGTGAAGACCAAGGATCCATATTTGGGCCATTTTTGTATTCATGCATTTGTCATTATTTAAATATATATATATATATATATATGGGTAATTACAAAGAGGTTTTCCTTTTCTATTGATGGCCTGATTCTGTGTGCATGTGCAAACTGTGTCAAATATACCTGTAAAGAGGTAGGTATGAGTCCTTGGAGCATCTTCATCTGTTGCCATAGATACACTACGAAAATAGTCGTTTTGTTTCTTGGTCCGACATTTAAAAGGATGTCAGCAACTCTCACATCTCCCACATGAAGGATCAAGCCCATGTCCAGTCCTTCGGTTTCTAACTAACAGACAGAAAATCAACATAAGAATAAAGGAAAGCATCCTGCAGCGTTTAACAAAGTCATTTGATTAAAAACAAGAAAATACAAATGTTTTAGAAATCTGTCAAAAATTTGTTTAGAACTAAAAAAAACAATACATTGCTATTTATTAGGCAAAAAAGCTGAATTCTGCTTTAATTCTGGCTGGTACGTTGAACTTCTCTGAGAAGTCTAATCAAGCACCACGTTCAACCACTGAAACATGTAAGTAAACACCCTCTGAGTTTTTTACAGTAAGTAAATTACTGTCATTTGGCATTTTAATCAAAAATTAATAATGTGCTTTCATTTTTTCCCCTCTTTTTTGCAAAATTAAAACCATTTTTGATTAAAGGGCTTGTGCATGCTGGTGGATTAACCATTACAGAGACATAACAAATGACTTACTGTTTATTTTGGGCAGCAGTGGCATAAAACTTACATTGGGTGGCAGTCTGATAAATTTGTTAAGCACTGTATACCCTAAGAAAGCTAACATATTAATGCATTTAGTTTCCTACTACATTGTGCTCTTGTTAAGAAAAATAAGACAGTCGCGCACCTGGTAGTGTGCTTTGGTGTCAAAGGAGGGCGGCAGGCCTCTTTTCAGCAGCGCTTCAACTTGGTGCTGCAGCCTAGAGGAGAAGACCCACTGGGGGGCAGGACGGTCCGTCCTGCCTCCGTGAAACTCAACTCCAAAATGTTCACGTCCAACCTGTAGCTCTCCCAGGACTGACAATACATCACCTTCCTGGGCCCATTTTACCTGAGCGCTACTGTTGGGAGCTACACCTGTATTCAGAAGACAGGGGAACTGAGAGACAGGGACATGCGTACATGTGCAGAAAGTACTGTGCATGTATTTTCTGGATATTGTAATGATCACCTGTGGCACTGAGCACATGTAAAGAGTGAGACAGCTGTGTGTAGAGCTCTCCCTTCCCTTGATTCCCCAGCTGGCGGCTCACATTCACACACAAATGCTCCTCCCCGGACCAAAGGCACAGCCAGTCGTGGGCCCCGCGGGACCTCTTCCCCGCCCTTCCTTCTTTATCGGCTCCATCCAGAGTTTCTCCAGGATCTCGCTCATGTCTCAGCTCCGCACTGTACACCGTCTCCATCAGTCTAACCCTCAGCTGTCCTGCAACCACACACATACACACACACACACACATTATATGTCATTTGTGATGCTTTTTCAGGCCAAGACAAGTTTACACTACATGACACAAATGATTCTACCTTCGACTAAACTGTCAGACTGCCCCAGGGCCCCATCCAACCCCAGGACTGAAGGCAGAAAATCTATGCTGGTCATCGTGTGCCTCAAGTCCCCTGTCACAGCCATCTGGACACCCTCTGAGTTTTTTACAGACCCTTTGAGCTGGGCCAGCAGAACCTGCATTCCCTGTGTGAAGGAGCCCCGTAGAAAGACACTGCAGGAGGCAGGAAGAGCACAGAGGGGTCAAAAGTAGTTTTGTTAGATATGGTTAAAGTACAGGGTTTAAAATACAAAAGTAAATCATAGGCAACAAACCTGTCAGAGGACATGTTGCCTGCTATGTTTACATGAAGATCAGCGGTTGCAGGCAGCAGGCTCTGGGATACGTTCAGCCTCAGTCCTACAGCTCTGTCTCCCTTCAGCATGAGGTGGGACATCTGAGCATTCAGCTTCAGCCTGTCCTTCCCATCGGCCCTCACACACACCGAGCTGCTCCCTTCGCCAGGCACCATCGACATGTCTGCAGAGGCCTTTATTTTCACAGGGCAAACACCAAAATGTTTCCCACAGCCTGAATTTGTTGTAAGATCTTATTTTTTTTTTATTTTGGGGACACAAAAGGAAACATAGCACAAACCAGCCCACCTCTAATGTTTTGGGAATCTTTGATTTGAAGGGATGACGGAGAGATGAATACAGACCAACTTTTCCCGATGTTCCATTCAGCTGCACAGAAAGCTAAGAGGAATTAAAGAAAAAAAAAGTCTTTGATACCAGACATTTATGGAAAATGGCTGCTCATCAAACGCACGAGGTGCTGCTTTACTCACCTGGCATTCTTGCCGCTCTATTCTTAGTTTCCCTTTGGCCTGATAATCAAAGTCATTGTTGTTGTTTGGGGTCCAAAGTACATCTCCTTCCATTACAGCAGAGGTGGGGAGCTGCAGCTGTAAAAGCAATAACAGATTAACCAGTCACGAGTTTGGCCTTTTTCTACTCTAAACTACATTATTCACTGTCAGAGGCAGACGTACATCACTTACTGCTGACTACAAACACTGTACAGTGCATCATGGCAGTGCACACAACCAGATATCGTTTAACACAAAGCATTTTTCTGAGTTTAGAAAGAGAGGCTTGTTTACCTGGAGCTGATGGGAAAAGCTGCCTTTAACTTTTATTGCTTGGTGAGTTGGATGTGTAGGCTTTAGCTGGACTTGCCCGGAGAAAGTCAGTCTCTCCTTGCTCCCAACTCGTAACCTCCCCTGTATATCTCTCTGGTTCTGCAGAAGAGTGCAGAATACTGAAAGAATACCTGACACATGAATGTCCCCAGTATGATCCTTGAACACACACCAAGCAAGTTACACAATCAGTTTTCCACATAATTTGACTAGTAAAGTGACAATGGCAAGAAAAACTTTGTGAATCATTTGGACTTTTCAGTGTTGCTGTACATCATCAAATCTTCATGCTTATTAATCACATTTTTGCCCCCCCTCCAATTCTTCAGCTCTTTTCTTATGTTTTTGTGGGGGGAGGGACCAAAGAAACGCTGTGGAAGAATCCCAGAGATTAATAGTAATAACTAATAATTAAATGTAGAGTTATGTATAAACAGAGTGAGTGAAAAGGGGTGAGAAAGGAAGAAATACTCTCCCAACAGCCTAGGCCTCTTACAGCACAACTCAGGGATGTTCAGGGTCACCTGAACTATAAGCTAGAGAGGGTGTCTGTCTCCCGAATCCAAACTGGGAGCTGATTCCACAGATGAGGGGCCTGACAGCTGAAGGCTCTGCCTCCTATTCTTTTAAATACCCTAAGAACCACAAGTAAGCCAGCAGTCTAAAAAGAAAGTGTGCTCTTGGGGTGATACGGTACTATGAGGTCTTTAAGATAAGGTGGGGCCTGATAATTCAAGACCTTGTATGTGAGAGGAAGAATTCAATTCTGGATTTAATTGGGAGCCAGTGATGAGGTGCCAATTTGGGAAAAATAAACTCTCTCCTCACAAATTATGGCAATGAGGCATTTGGAAATGAGTCTTTCACACGGCCAGCTCCAGTGGTGTGACTGCAACATTAAACCGTCATGCAATCCAGCAAAAACAGTAAATCAAGATGTAAAACAATGAGTGAAAAAGTGTGCAGTGATGGACCCACTGGAGCCATGGACAATAGATTTACCACCAGGGTTCAGCTCTCCTTTAAGCCTTTTTTTTCTTTTATTTTGAAGGGCGGTGGTTTACCTGGTTGCTGGTTACAGTCACACAGATTTCAGAGTCTGATGGAATAGCGTCAGTGCTGAATGGATGGATCAGTGCAGAGCAAACCTATGTATGAGATCAAATTTAAAGATAAGGATCACTGAATACAGCCATTAACAGTTCCCCCACTTCCCCAGTCAAATGCTGAGGTAAATAATTAGCTTTCACAGCACTTACAAAAGGGCTCGGTGGTTGGTAGCCCAGGGTCAGGGTGTGGATGACCTCTCTGT
>VOQJ01001681.1:4751-14763 GCA_015052665.1 Apistogramma diplotaenia | reverse complement strand
GCAACGCTGTGGCTACACACCTATTATAAGCCATTCCATCTTAAAAGAAGCGCATTTCTTTTTTATTGTGGCTTGGTGAGTGGATGCCCCACTGCCCGATCGCTTAGCCATGATAATTGGTTAGCATTCGCGTCTCTTAACTCCATCACGCTGTTCTTACCTAGCTAACCTGCATACGGGCAGGCACGTACACTCAGTAGTATGCGATGATTGGATGCGTAGCGTACACGCACCGTATCGTATCATTCGCTGAACACCAGACACTCACTGCCTTAAACTACAAAATGGTACGGAAATTATTTTATTGGTCTAATTAGTTTACCTTTTATGTTGGATTACATTTTTTGCGCTGCATAGATTCCTGCTGCGCTGAGAATGCGCGAGCAGTGCGCGATTGCGCGCGCGCAGCTTAGAGGGAACATTGAACACCACCCTGTTGAATTTTGCTATTGAAATGTATTGGTTCTGGTGACGTCCCTATTATAGATGACTCATTATGGAATTTCAGTGTCATTAAATACTGTTTCCAAAAACTTTGTACTCTTCTTAAAATTCACTAAAAACAAAAAGAATAACATGCTGAACTTTTAAAGGCCATATTCAGTTCAGAGCAGTACAAAACAACTTCTCAAGCGCTGAAATTAAGAAATCTATTTATTAAAAAAATAGTCTTACTGTGAATTTTATGCCAGCAACACCTTTCAAAGATGTTTTGGGGGGGGGGGGCATTTCCCTCTGTGTTGTATCAAACAGACAAATAAAAAATGTGCAATTTTTCACATAAAAATTGGAGAATTTAAAAACAAAAACAGAATATAGTGACTCTAGACTCCTTTTACTAGTAGCTTGGAGTGCAAAAGATGGGTTGTCTTCAGAATATCTTGTTTTACTTGTTTTATTCTATTCCTCCAGCTGCCTAAAATAATAAATCCGTTTTTCATTGTTTTCACATCATGTATTTTACAGCTAATAACATGTTTTGTCATCCAGAGAGTGCTATAGTGTTGGACCTTTTAATGTCTCTCCCAGAGGAACTTCCCCTACTAGACTGCAAGAAACTTCACAAGCATATGATCCAGGTACAACCTGCTGCATCCTCATGGTCACTGTATACTCATAGCTATTGATAACTGTCGATTATTTTAGTAATCAAGTATTCTGTCGATTGTTCCATCGATTAATTGAGAGAAATACTTTTTTGTATGAACAGTTCATCTGCATTTTAACTTCCGAAGTTTTTCTCTGTGTGAAACAAACAGTGGAGGATGGAGCAGCTATAAAGTTCTCTTTTCTTAATATTGCTTCATCAGGTGGTTGATGAAAGACCTCCAAGTGTTTTTAAAGGTTTACTGATGGTTACAGGAAAAAGCGCTGCTGCTTTGGACGCTAGAAAAACTTTCCTTTCACTCCACCTGAGGTCACAGTCTCAGTAACAGCTCTGCTACTGAGACTGTGACAAGGTCCATGTAGCCATCACAAGGTCCATGTAGCCATCACAAGGTCCATGTAGCCATCACAAGGTCCATGTAGCCATCACAAGGTCCATGCAGCCATCACAAGGTCCATGCAGCCATCACAAGGTAACAGATTTTTGTTTAGGAATCAGAAAATGAAAATTTCAAAATTGGAAAATGAGTTGTTTCCCGTTTTTTGTTTTCTGTTTGTTTTTATGAAAACAAAAACCTGGAAATTGCTAATTTTTCCATTTTTTGTTTTCCCATTTTGAAAAGGTAATTGGGAATCAAGCCATTTTCTCTTTTTCCTTTTGATTCCTAAATGAAATAGGTTGGTACACGGACATGCAGAGAGTAGTGAAAGCCTGGAAAAACATGTCAGCGAGTTAAAGCCCTAAAATATGAGTTAAATTTTCAACTCAAATGGAAAGCTGGTCCATACGTCATACAAACGTATGGACGTATGGACCAGCTAGCTGGACCAGTTAGCTGCCGATACCTTTACAGCTTGAATATCGCTGCATGGACCCACGTGAGTGCAATCCGATGCATGGTGGCTTTAATTAGGGTGGTGGTGACGTATTTACGTCATGAAATTAGCATATCATGATATAATTTATTTTCCCGGGCAAGATTTTTTTACCGGTATTATCGTGAATGATATATATGGCCCAGCCCTACTTACAGGCCTTTACAGCTACTTGTGGCTTTAAATCATTTAAATCATGTGGCTTTAAATCATTTTTAATTTTAATCATTTTAAAATTCATAATTACGCTGGAAGCCAGTAACAGCAGTGATGTGCAAGTGCTGGCTAATTTCTGTTAGCAACCTCACTTTTTATATTTCTGGGAGAACATTGAAAGCTGTTGATGCTCAGATGTTCCGTTTTAACAGTTTTTTCCAGCTATGCTGATGAGATTCTCCATGTTTCAGGTATACCAGTGTCTCTCCGCCCCTGGTGACTCCAAGACGGCAAGACAAATGTTTAAAGACCTGAAAAATGGACTTTTTAATTCGGATCAAGGCAGTAAATCCAAGCCCAACGAAGCTGAGAGCCAAGCATCACAGAGCTGCAACACATCTAGCAATTTAGAGGATTCAAATGTGATGGTGCCCCCACTCAACCCTTTTATAGTGCCCGTGACACTGTTAAAGCGTTCAAAATGACTTGAACATTATTGTTGTACTGATTCTCAGGTTGAACCAAATACTAGCTGTTGGTGTCTGGTCACAGGACTGTCTATCAACCTGACAGCTCATCAGAATATGTTGCTGTTAGATCTTTTTGTTTTCTAATTTTTTTTTAAAGGAGGTAGTTTAAAATCTAAAACAGCTTGACCATATTAAATTACATTATTCAGGCAAAGTTGTTTTCATTCAACTACTGTTACTGTTTATTGTTACTGTTAATAAACATTGATGCATCTGAGACATGGCTTTTAATTAAAAATTCACCCACGGCTGTTAGTTTACACGACCGATTTTAAATCAAAACATTACCTGTTCCTGACTTCATCCTATCAGCTGCAGACTTTGTGGTGGTTAGAGGTTCAAGAGTTATTATTACATTTAAAACTAAATTGAAACATAAACTTATTCTATGAACAAATTTGATATAAGGTCAGTGTAGGTGTTTTAGGATCGGATAGAAAGGCTTTATTGTCATTATATAGATGTACAATGAGATTACCTGCCCACATCAACTCAGTGGATAACTACATACTGTTTACTCGTGATGGGCAGATGAAGCCTCACTGGGTGTGTGGCACATTTCCCAAACTGTGTCGACACTGTGTTGCTGTGTCACTCAATGGCGACATCTGCTGGATTTAAAAAATCATTGCAGGCAACTTCGATAAAGACTGGAAACAGACTGAACGAGGTTCATTCTCACGTTTTTATTTAGAAACATCAGCTGCTGTAACATCGGCGACTGCGCCGTTTACAAACCATTTCTCCTGCTTTTGAGAACATCCTTCCACAGGGCACTGATAATGACGGCGTACATCTGCAGCTGCGCTCTGCAGTTCTTGTTTTACTTGCTCCTGTTTCTCCTCAAACCTTTGGCCCTGCAACAGGCTGGCGACCTGTACAGGTGTACCCTGCCTCTCGCCCTACTGTATGTCAGCTGGGATAGGCTCCAGACCCCCGCGACCCCCAACGGGATAAGCGGTATTGAATGGATGGATGGACCTTTGGCTAATCATGGTCTTGATAGCCTAAAACTAATAACACAAGTGGAGTAGATTAATGAATGAAAGCACATAACATGCATATGCTTTAACATGTATAACACCCATTCATCAGTTTGTGATTCTTGAGACTGGCAAAATCATGTCCCACCAAAAAAGTGCAGATTAATGTAAAAAATCATAACACATAACTGGGGTTGCTTATCTGAGAGAGTTTGGCACAAATATTATGATTTTTATTTAGTAATTTATATGATTTTATGATATGTGGGCACCCACAAAATCATTTATCCTCAAACAGGAGTCTATAATTTTGAATTGATGAAAAACAGATTTAAAGTCTTTTTTTCAGTATCAAAGTAATCTACTGCTTCTTCGGAGAAAGGATATCAACTTCGTGAATAATATAAAAGAAGGACGCTGCACTTTGACACAGTGGGGCAAAAAAGTGTGTAGTCAGCCACTGATTGTGCAAGTTCTTCTACATAAAAGATGAGAGAGGTCCGTAATTCCCATCAAAGGTACACTTCAACTATGAGAGGCAAAATGAGGGAAAAAATCCAGAAAATCACATTGTTGGATTTTTAAAGATTTTATTTGTAAATCATGGTGGAAAATAAGTATTTGGTCAATAACAAACAAACAAGATTAGCTCTTAATGGCAGCTGTTTGATCTCGTAATCTGTATAAAAGACACCCGTCTACAACCTCAGTCAGACCCCAAACTCAACGATGGCCAAGACCAAAAATGCTGATGAAGGACACCAGGAAGAAAATTGTGGACCTGCAGCAGGCTGGGAAGCGTGAATCTCCAATAGGCAGGTTGGTGTGAACAATTCACTGGTGGGAGCAATTGTAAGGAAATGGAAGACATACAAGACCACTGATAATTATATAAAGTGCTTTTAACTACGGTCACCTAGAGTGAATGAGTGAGAAGACAAATTGTTAATTAAGTTGAGGCCATCATCCAAACAGTTGTACCACACTGATACAAAAATCAGTGAACTTTGTATTCCTCAAACATAAAATCACTATTTTGACAAAGAATACGGTGAAAGCTCTACAAGCATTTTTAGTTCTAGGAACAGAATATGTAATTGTATTGTAATTTCACAGATTTTTGAGAACTTGGCAAAAACAGGTTTGAATTTTGAAAAATAAATGTTTTAAATAGAAACAAATATTTAATAGCACCACAGAAGATTGCCTTGGCTATCAGACAACATAATGGTGTAAGTTTTTGATTGTGTTTTTCCATAAAATCCAGAAATTACCTTGTTGAACCATTTTGTTATCAACACCACAAAGCCACAAGTCACCACCATCAGACAGAAAAACTCAGTGTTCACATCTGACCATGGTGACAAAAACACATCTTAAATAAAGGAGAAGTTGTAGAAATTTTGCTTGATCTCGGCTAACAGACATCGCTGGCCTCCATTTATAATTAATCTATTTATGCAATTATTTAAAATAAGTCTTCCTGTTTAAATTAGCTGGGACTGACAAATGTTTGGTGCAATATTAAAAGTTTACTTTTAAAAATTATAATTAAAACAATACGCTTACTGGAGCTTTTTTGACTTTGTTGTATCTAACTGTTTTGGAGGAAGGTCCTCAGGAATGTAACCAATCATGGAGTTGCCTGATTTTTATTGTTAAAAAAAAAAATCTGTTGGGACAAACTTGAAGTGACCACAAATCGATAATAAATGTTGCTAAAAACTTTCAAGCTTTTAGCTTGACTTTGACTTTTCGGTTTTTCTTTCATCTTTCTGAGATATTTTATATTTTAAAAAGACAGTTTTTCAGCAATTCAAAAGTATACACTCTTGTTTTGGGATAAATGATTTTGTGGGTGCCCACATGTGATAAAATCATATAAATTACTAAATAAAAATCATAATATTTGTGCCAAAATCTCTCAGATAAGCAACCCCAGTTATGTGTTATGATTTTTTACATTAATGTGCACTTTTTTGGTGGGACATGATTTTGCCAAAGTCTCAAGAATCAGAGGTTTACTGTAAATATATTGGCATGATTTGTTCTTTCAATGGCCATATAAATGTATACTAATACTACTGTATATTCAATTAATGATCATTCAGACTCAACATCCTAAACAATCAACAGAACCACAATAGTCTGCTAAAGCACGACAGGAAACTGAATCATTAATAACATCGATCTGTACCATATCAGTCTCCGGAGATGACTGTGGCATGAAGAACTGCGACACTGATGCTTGAGTTTTCTGAGCTCTAATGCTTCTGTAATGTTGATCTCCTGAGTATTGGACATATGGAGCAAATCGGGTCCCATAGCCGTTCAATATGTGACGCAACATTTACTTGCCAAATAAAGGGCGAATCAGTATTTTACAGGACGGATGGCAACCCTAGCTGTGGATAAAGCTAAAGTGGTGGTTGAAAGCTTTAGGGTATCCTAGTATATGTTGTACAATACATAGAACGGCAAACAAATCTTCTTCATCTTCAGTTTTATTTATACAGCGCCAAATCACAAGAAACAGTCACCTCAAGGCGCTTTTTATTATAAGGTAAAGACCTTACAATAATTACAGAGTAAACCCAACAATCAAAACGACCCCCTATGAGCAAGCACTTGGCAACAGTGGAAAGGAAAACCTCCCTTTTAACAGGAAGAAACCTCCAGCAGAACCAGGCTCAGGGAGGGGGGGTCATCTGCCGCCAGCCGCAAAATCTCCTGATGAATACAATTTTGTACTTTGTACTATTCGGTTTTGAAAACTTACCTTAGTTTGTGTTAAGCAATAGTAGAAGTACATCTTATTTAAACATATACTCTCACTTTATGAGCCATTCCTTTAATAAATACTTGCATAAATACTGAATAATGTTATAAACCCTGAGAGCTTTGGTTTGTTTACATTCCACCTCACCAACACTGTTGTCCTCTGCACTGTCTGCTGTGATGAAATGGCCAACTCAAAGTACAAGAACCTGCTTGTATTAATGTGTTGTTTATATTAGATATTTAATTTTTGTTTGGAATAAGTTTATTGCCTTTCACTCCATCCTGAGTTTCTGTTATGCATAACAAATATTTTGTGTCAGCAAGAGCTGGCATCTTTGTCATGTGTACTGCAGAGATATAAATTCATGAATCATGAGTCTTGCAGCAGTACTTTAAAAAAAAAAAGCTGATTGGGCGGATGGCCAACTTTTAACTTTGTGAACACAATAACTTGATAATAATTTTCAAATTTATACCTGAAATACATCTACTAAAAATCTTGTACAACTTTGAATCTTTGCTACCTTGACCTGAAGCTGAAGGTCAGAGGTCAGGTTTTCTGAAAGATGTGACCTAATATTTTCAAATTGACAGCATAGATGCATCTACTAAAAATCTTGGACAAGTTCATACTTAACATATCAAAGCTAATCACAGAAGCAGTATTCTCTGTACTCTTAATATTGTTATTATTTTAGCATTTCTTATTTAGCCATTTGTAAGCCATTAAGATCTACCAGGATCTGTTAATGATCTGTGCCACTAATGATTCTACTGCTGAGGGGCAGCACTGGCAGCTGACAGTATTTTATTTATTTTTTTATCTAGTTTAATAGTTAGTTTAATAACCTCAATAGTTTCACTATCACTTGACATATGTAATTTGAGTACAGTCAGCTAAATCTTTCAGCATGTGTGCAACATGTAAACAATTGTTCACTCTGGAAGTGAGAAAATAATCCTGGCATGAGTGTTTCTAACTCGTGCTTCTTTGCTTTTTCATTTTCCTTTTTGACACACATTGTACAATATAGAGGATTTTGCTCAACTCACAAAAATTGCCCAGCCATACCTTACATTACATTCAAACATACATACACATCTTGGTCTGCGGTAACAGTGCTAACTATCGCATTACACTCGTTGCACTGATAGTTTGTAACACAAATGTAAAAGCATGAAATTTCCTCGCTACTAAATATTCCACAGTCAACTGTTAGTGGTATGAAAGTAATGAGGAATGACGGCAACTCTGTTATGAAGTATAGGCCAAATACATTGACAGAGTGGATGCTGAGGTGCATAGTGTGCAGAGGTCACCAACTTTCTGCAGTCAGTCATTATAGACTTCCAAATTAAATTTGTGGCCTTCCGATTAGTTCAGGATCAGTGCATAGTGGGTTTCCATGGTTGAGGAGCTGCATTCAAGCCTTACATCACCAAATACAATGTAAAGCCTTGAATGCAGTGGTGTATAGCACCCTGGCACTGGATTTTAGAGTGTGACAAACCGTTCTTCTCCGTCTAGCATTTCGATGAACAAGTCTGGGTTTGGTGGTTGCCAGGAGACCGCACTGTGCCACGTGTACAAGTTTGGTGGAAGGCGGTTTATGGTGTGGGGTTGTTTTTGAGGAATGAGCTCATCCCCTTAGTTCTAGTGAAAGGAACTCAATGTTTCAGCATAGCAAATTTTGGACAATTTCATGCTTCCAAATTTGTGGGAACTCTTTGGGGATGGCCACTTCCAACATGACTGCGCACCAATGCACATGGTTGATTTTGGTCTGGAAGAACTTAACTTGCTTGCACAGAGCCCTGACCTCAACTCAACACTTGAGTTGCACTTTTGGGATGCATTAAAGTGGAGACTCCAGGCCAGGCTTTCTCCTCCAACATCACGGTCTGACTTCACAAATGCGCTTTTAAAAGAGTGGCCATAAATGCACTCCTTAACCTTCTGGAAAGCCTTCACAGAAAAATTGAATGTCAGGTTCATATGTGTGCAAAGGGAGACGAGCAAATGTGTAATATAATGTACCTGGGTGGCTGTAGCTCAGGAGGTAGAGCAGGTCACCCTCCAATCGCTGCTCCGGGCTGCATGCTGAAGTATCCTTGGGCAAGATACTGAACCCCAAGTTGCTGTCTGACGCAAGCGTTGGAGTGTGAATGTTAGATAATAAGCACTTAGCTTAGTTGAACATGGAAGTGACTGAATGAATGTGTGTGAATGGGTGCATAAACATGTTGTATAAGCGCTTTGAGTGCTCAGAAGAGTAGGAAAGCGCTATATAAGAACTAGTCCATTTACCTTAAGCTATGCCATTTTAAGCCAAACATCTGCTACTACAACTTAAAGAATATGGAATTTTAAAAGTGCAGCTGAAGTTCAACTTAAAATTCAGAGATCTGTAATTTGCTTGAAAATGTGATAGTACAGTCTGGACTATATTTAAAGAGCTCTAGAAAGAACAATTTCAAGGGGGGGGGGGTCCCATATATGAGCTGTACTCTAGACCATGAAACCACTCATATCAGTTGAATAAAGCTATTAAGAGTTTAAAAATGAAAAATATTTCATGCAAGTTCATTATATTTTAAAAAACACCATCATCCAACAACTGGCCATCAGAAGATGAGCCTGAAAGCTAAAGGCTCTACAGTACCTCCCATTCTACTTTTAAACAGCCTAGGAATTGCAAAGAAGCCTGCAGTCTGAGAGTGAAGCGCTCTGTCTGGGTAACATCGTATTATGAGGTCTTTAAGCTAACAATGAGCCTGATTATTCAAGGCCCTCTATATGAGAAGGATTTTAAAATAGGTGGCTGTGGGTCAGGAGACTGAGCAGGCCATCTACTAATCAGAAGGTTGCTGATCCCTGGCTACTCCATTCTGCATGCCAACGTATCCTTGGGCAAGATACTGAAAACCAAGTTGCCCTACTATGCATTCATCAGAGTGTGAATGCATGTGGATATTAAATAGGAAGTGCTTAGGTGTAAGTGAAAATGCATGCTACGCCTTCTAATAATACTGCCTGAGGGAAGCAAGTATAATGTAAACAGAAGTCCTAACACTGAAATGCCACTGAATAATTAACTTGAGTGTGAAGAAGACTCCGCCTTTACATTACGAAATTGTGAACTATCAGATATGATTCAAACCACTGCAGCACAGTACCTTTACTACTTGCTCTAATCTCTAATTAAATATTATAGTCAACGCTGCACTAAGGTCTAGCAGAACAAATACAGTGAAGGTTACAAATCTTAGAGACCATAAGACTTGTAACATTCACTAATGTTTTAGTACTGTGAGGAATTCTGAAACCTGACTAAAGATTATACTTTTACTATCAGGGACTTAAAAGCCCACATTTAGCCTTTTAACTCTTTGGCGCAGTTGAGGATGTTTATTATTTTGTTGTGAAAACAGTTTAGTGCTGATTTTTGATTTGTCTGGGAGCAGATGGTCTCTATGTCGATGGGGTTTTTTGGAGGGTTGACAAAAACACCATCCCCCAGACAGGTGTATATGACTTCACCTCTGCTTCCTGGCCACAACTGTGGATTTAATACATTC
>VOQJ01001675.1:14248-26220 GCA_015052665.1 Apistogramma diplotaenia | reverse complement strand
TCACAGCTTTTCCAAACTACCTGAAGAACAAATGCTTCGTCTGTGACAACCAAACACACTCACATTCACACCTAAAACCACTTCAGGGTCTACCATGCAATCATGTTAACCACAGCACCACCACGCTGCATAGTTGAGCCTCCTCCCATTTCATATTCAGCCAGCAGGTTGAGCATCTGTTGGCAGCTTTAACATTTCAGTAACTACAGACTAAACTCGAGAGCTGCCTGGTGGGTACAGACATGCATGTGAAGTGGTGGCTTTAAGACTCACCCCATTTGAGCTGCTGAGAAGCTGGCTGAAGATGTTGTGAACAGCCTGGTAGGTTTCTAGCTCCGTCTGACACAGTGACACCAGGTAATCTTTCACCTGCTCGTAGACGCTGCCATCTAAAATCTGTATACAGACATAAAAGTGTGTTTAGGTTTACCGTACATGTCCACCTCCCTTCACCCTCCCATTCAGATGTCCTTACTTTGATGCAGTCCATGAGGTCTGTGTTGTAGTAGCGCTGCTGGTGTGCGTTTGCCGCCGCTAGCATGAGAATGTAGTCGTTTCTGGCGTGCGTGGATTTGGAGTTGCACTCGCTCCTCTTTGCTTTCAGCTGCAGCAAGAAAAAAAAAAGTTCATACAAGCTGACAATAATGTCACTAAAGAGAGCGTACGTTCAGATGCAAAGATCTCGTACCTTTACGCTGGCCCTCTGGAGGCTGGATCTGGACTGGAAGAGACTCAGCTTGGACCTGAAGAGACGATACAAAATAATTTTTCTGTTTGTTTGTAAATAAAGTTCAGTTTTGCATACCTTTTCTAGTTTAACCAGGTAGTCAAAATTAGGGCAAAATCTTGAATAAGCAGCCTTAGTTGGATGTGTACATTAAAACATGGAGGAGACTCAGGGACACCAGTTATTAAAGAAGAGCCCTGGCTGCTTGAGCTTCAGCTGCCCATAGACACACCTATCCAACAAAATAGCCATGTCCCCAACTTCAACATCCAGAGTTACCAAAAAAAAAAAAAAAAATCAACCTATGAAACTATCCACAGAGGTCAAAGCTGCATTTTGCACAGAAGTGAATACCAGCTTACATTAGTCAATTAAAACATATACATAAAAGGACACACAAAGTACATGTTACTGCGCTGGCAGCAGACTGTTTAGAAAATTAACAACTGTGCATTTTTAACATGATCCTTCACCTTTATCCATCTCGGTTACTGCCAGTACCTTTGTTGCCACCGACCCAAAGTCATAATTTAAATTCCAGGATCACTTTTATTAAAAGCTGAATATTTAATTCCAAATACTTGTTTAAATTAGAGCATTTAGAATTAAATTGTAGAATAGTGCTTATGGCACACCTGCAGTAACTTCAAGAACTATGAGAGACAATAGTTTCTCTTCCACTTCATTTTTCTCTCTATAATCCAAAGTCTAGAAATCACAGCATAAAACCAACCGTAGACGTTGTGAAACACGTCACCCATTTAATTCCTGGAGAATGACATCATATACACCAATAACCTGGTCTCTCATCTGATTTTTACGCATGTCCAGGACAGATGAAAGGACAACAGTAAAAAGAGCAAATAACGGTTTCCACTGCTGAATGTTTAAACCGAGCTGTTATCACAATGCTTTTTACAATAAGAGATTTGCTTTGATAAAAAAAATTAATTAAATCTGAGCAAAGGCTGGCACTGATTACAGACCTGCTGCTTGCAATTTAAACCCTGATGATGTGCATGTAACATAAACAGAAGGGACAGCTGCATGTGTGTTAGCGTTTTGAGCAGCGCAGCTCGTGTGCAGTTATTAAACCTTACTCCTCTCCGGCCTGCTAACCTCTGGAGTCGTTTCATACTGAAAAATTTTAAAAAGGCAAACGTCAGAGGATTCATCTGTGGGTGCGTGGACACAACAGGCCAGAAAAATGCAGTATTTGTAGTATTATTTGTAAGTGGCGGCCCCATTATTAATCCTTTCTGACAGCTTGGTAATAAACCTTCCTGATGAGCAGAAAAACGTCTGCTATGCAGTGAGTCAAAGTGCCAGCTGTTCATGTCGTGCCTCCATCGAGTCTGAGCGATGCTTGTTTGATCAAGCTAACGACTATTTGTTATTTTCTTCTCCAGACTAAAATATGCCGTCCTCATTGTGCTCACCTCGGATCCAAGTTTAAGAGCTGCGACCATGATTTGTGAAATCGTTTAAGGCTCACCTGATTTTAATCAAACAGGAGAGATTATGTCCGGGTGTTGCAAGTTTTGAAGGAGTATTCAGTAAGAACAGGAAGGCAGATGAATTATGAAGATAAATTAATTCATAGAAGGATGCCATTACATGAATATTATTTTTTCAGCGTTTAAGCACATCTGGAGTTTGTTTTTATTTATTTTCTGCCATGGCTTAAACTTTTGTTACCTGGAGCCTACATCCACTCTTTATACACCATCTATGACTCAAACCTTACAATAAGAATTACTGCTACAGATCGGACTTTAACTTAAACTTGATCATACTCTAACAAAGACAGGAGAGTAATGTGGATCGTACTTGGCATCCAGCTCGGCCTTCTCTCGGACAGCCTGCGCCATCGTCTCGGCCTCCTGGTACTTCTTCCTGCTCTTGGTCAGCTCCTTCACAGAGTCCTGCAGCTCAGCTTGGACCACAGTCAGTTGCTCAATACACTGATGACAGGGGAAACAAAAAAAATGTTTTATATTTATGCATCTTATTATTCCCACAATGCAGCAGCTGAGAAATATGCAAATGTCTTTAAGGCATATCTACGCAACATATGGGGTGAGTAATGACATCATGGCACATGTTGCATACAGGAGCTTTGACGGAAACTTCCAAAAGGTGAGGCCAAACAACAGCAGCATTGTAGGCTGCAGAGAGTGGAACGTGGCCAGCAGAGACCAGAGTGCAGCACAGAGGCCTCCGATGTAAAGATCAGGAAGAAAACTGAACCTCCAGACACACAGTGCTACCTGCAGAGCTGATAGCAGCTCTAAATGATAAGAGGAGTCACTGCTGTGAACTCTGCCCTTAAAAGGCTGATTTGTAAATTACACCACTTACCAGAACTTGTACACACACAGTTCCCGCTAGGTAGTAACACTGAGCTGAAGCAACACAGTCTTGCTAGGAGTAATTAAATGTACACTTACAAAATATCTAGAATAAGCATAAAGCAATCAAACAATATTTTTGAATGAAAGAGCAAAACACAGTATAGATCAAAACAGTCTCAGTTCAGTCAGTCGACCTGGTCATTATTTTATACTTGTTCAACATAAAGGAGGCTAGTGTGAAAAGCAGAACTTCAGTGTGTGTGGGTATGTTACACCTTTTTGGTGTTATGGTGTGTAAAAATAATACACTTTGTTCCGGTTGGTGTGAATGAAACAGGAAGCCAGTTGATCACTGTGCAAACTGTTTGACTTCAGCTTCCACTATCGCAAGGGATGGAGTGGAAAGAGCACGCCTTCGGATGCAGTTCATGAGGGGCATCAACATTTAGTTAAACGTCTCTCAGCTGGGAACAAACACCATTATTTAGGCTCCGTTTACACGACGCCGTTTCAACTGGACACTGTCGTTTTGATGCGTTTGAGCCTCCCGTTCAGAAATGATCCGCGTTTGCACGGAGACCCTTGAAACGGCGAAAATTATGTTGTTCCCATTGCCAGGTCAAAAGTTTATGTCTTATGTTTATGCAACACGCGCATGCATGGAGGGACTCAGTAGGATGTGCGGCAAAGAATTGTTCATTATTTACAAAATGGCCGATGTGAGAGGCTTTGTGTGGACTGATGAGGTTAAATTGCTGCTGCACACGACACTCAATTATAATTTGAGCGAGTATTGTGAGTATTGTTCATCTATTAGTGCATGCACGTAAAACTGGTGGTCACAACCATAGTGTACATGTGCAAGTGACCCCGTCTCCAAAAATAATCGTATTCGTCCGTTTACACGGAGACGGAGGCCGGAGCGTTTCTGAAACACTCCATTCTGGACCCAGTTTCCAAAATGCATCCTTTTCACTCCGTTCTCGTATAAATAGAAGCCCGAAACACATCAAAACATCACAATTTTCATTCTGAAACGGTGTTGTGTAAACATGGCCTTAGTGCCTAAAGAGCCAACTATAAACCAATGTGAGCATCGTGTTTCAAAAACCTCCGTTTTGCCCTTTGGGGAACAGATTCACACCCTGGATTGCATCAGTACAGACATGCACACAGCTACGAGAACACAAGTGCCTGAAACCTGAGCAGAGTTGAGAAACTGTATTACCTTCCTCAGCTGCTGCTCCTTCTGCAGTCGTGCCATCTTGGCTGCATCGGCCACCTGGACTTTGTAGTTGTCACAGGTGGTTATTCTGGACTGGGTGGCCTGGACTGTTCCGTCCAAATAGGCCCTCCAGACACAATACATGTTCCTAAACACAAAAACAGGCTTTAAAACATTGAGACATTTTGCCACCAATGCTAAGTGAGCAACCAAAAACCGAGGGCTGCTCAATTTAATGACTGTGCTGTTTCCTTCAGCAAAAAAACAATTGCTCCAAAACTCTTCCTGATTTGCACCAACAATGACAAATGAGAGTAAACTAAAGGTGACAAACTGCACAGGAAGAACGGGTAGTGAGCTCAGCTCACTGTTAGGTATGACATTTGCAAAGCTGGATTTTAGTGTTCCCCCACACCAAATGTATTATCCACCCCCCAAATACATTTTATGACTCATTTTTCAACCCTTCAAGATGGCAAAGAGATGGTATTTCTTGGTACTAGCTGTCAAAGTAAAGATGGTTAGATGAAGTAGCATGGAAGAAGCAAAGTGATGGCAGGCTGGAGGTATTTCACACCTGTTACAACAACGGATACGTTGGATTTGCTGATGAGGACTCTGACCACAAATGGTTAATATTAGAGGTAGAACCCAGAAAGACGTTGGCTTGTTTAATACTCGTTTAGCCGTCTGTCAGCTTCACACCCAGTGCACGAATGTGAGAGGGTTCAGGGAAATGAGAATCTAGTGTGACTATAAATGACAGCAGTACGCAGCCACCTAACAACTCAGTCTGAGCTGAAATGAGACTAGTGCTTCTTCAGTTTATTTGTCTACCTATAAATACCAGGTAATTCATTTTATATAGTTGGATGCAATTTTCTGACATTTTATTTTCCGAAGTTCACAAAGAAAGATTGAACAGGCAAAAAAAAGGTGAGAATAGAAAAAGATGAAATTCAAGCGAAATGCTCTGACGTGTGCTCTGCATGCCTTGTGTTTTGTTTTTCACCTGCTTGCTTGCAAGTTTGCCTTAACAAGGACCCCTTGCTTTACCAAGAATAAGAAAAACCATCGCCACAAAAGAAATAATCCACATCAACTTCTTTTTGTCTGGTGGAAGACTTTACCTCTGGTCTGATGGTTCTTCTGTCTCTGGCCATTCTCTCTTCAAATACTGATTTGCCAGCTTCTGCAGGGCCTGGAAAAGAGGAAGTGAGAGACAAAAGCAAGGGTGAACTTTCACCTCTGACACCACTCCGCATTTCACACGTCTCATCTTCACAGAGGACACACTCAGAGGACTGTGACCTTCCCTGACCCTGTCCTATAAACCAGCAGGCAGGCAGAGAGAAACCTGAATCCATCCTTCAGGCACAGACAGAGTGAGGTCAGTAAAAACAGCTTTTCTACAACGGTACTGGTTTATAAAAATCGACCATTCACTGGAGCCATATGAAATTGTTCACACTCATAAAGTACCTTCCCTGTGGAATGATTTCACTGGGATCCACCAGCGAATGGACTCGTTCACCTGTCAGCCACAGCCTCGTTTGGATGTTGGCTCACCGGCTGGGTTTTATGCTGACGTGGGCTCATTTTTTTAAAGCAGAAAAATGTAATTTATTTAGACCACATTCGTCGGCCCTGGAGATATATCAGGTTCCTCCACCTCAGCCAACGGTGAGGTTAACCTTTGAAGAGCCAAAATAGCTGGACAGGGTGAGAGCAGGAGACGACCGAGTATGTTTGGTATGTCAGAAGTGCAACAACCTGAATAAACTGATGAAAAGCAAACATGAATATCTTTAGCAGTGAGAAGCAGCTAATCAAAGCAGGACTGAGAAAGAGTAATGCACTCCTATTCATATTAATCATGGTCAAATTTTTAAATAAGGTCAGAGTACGTATGTACAAGTGATTTAGACATTTATTTTACAAATATATTCGTGCGATGACCTTTAGGCAAGGGTCAAGAGCTAAGGTAGCTTTAGATGAGGTGAAAACTGACACTTAAGTGTACTGCAAAGGAAATTCAACATACCCAGATCATCTTTTCCTTATCAGGCTTCATTTAACCTAACATCAAATCAGACCAAGTGGTCACATGAAGGTGGTTCTCAACTCAACAATTTAGCTACACGCGAGTTAAGATGAAAGAGGCAGTGTTGGGAGCAGAAACATGGAAAATTTTAGACCCACTTACAATCTGCACACTGAGGTCTGAGGGCATCGTCCTCAATTGGTGAGGCTATTTTCTGGAAATTTCTCTGGAGTTAAATTGGGGCCATAAAGTTTGTTAAAAAAATTTTGAAACTGAAAACAAAATTTCAAAACTACTTTTCAGAATTACGTTTATTCTCAAACTTTCAGATTTTTTCCCCCAGGCATGGCCCTGTTTTGGCGTGGGGGCTCAGATGACAGGGGTGTGGAATCATGACTGACAGCTCAACACAGTGGCTGAGTCCCAGCTCTTGCATTCAGAGACCGTGGGAACTGGAAATGTGTTTAACGCATCATAAAGTAAAGCTGGGTAAAACTGAGGGTTAAACCTGAAGTTACCTGCAAGACTTTGGGCTTAGCAAGAAGAGGGGATATATTTCCCAAAATGCAACACGGGAACCACAGGCTACTGTCTAACAAATTAGCTTTTTATTTGCTTCTTTAAAAACTTTACATCAGCACAAACAAAATAATTTCACACTGGATATCTGCAGGACACAAATGAGGTCCCAAATATTGGCTGTTGTCTCCAGATAACAGCATCAGGCAGTTAGTGGTGAACTTAAAGCTTTAAAATGGTATGCATGTAGAAATGATGTGAAAAAGATGTGCTACAGCTACATATGCCTTCCACATCTTTTTATAAAAATTTTATATATTTTTTTCCCATATAATAAATTCATGCCAGCATTAACTCATTACATTCGTAATAATGCATGTGAAAAATCCAGGAGAGAAAATGCAACCAACCCAATTTTCATTCATAAATGACTTAAAATAGTAATAACAGGTTGTATTCACTCATTTTAACTGGTTTTATTTTGTGAGGCTCACAGGACCTAGACTGGGGAACAAAACCACTTGAACACAGTTTAGAGTGGACAGATCAGGCTGCAAACAGTAGATCATTACTCCAGATACAACCTGACGTTTCACTTCATGTCAACATTTTTTTAGAGACTTTATTTGCCTTTTCTGACTTGTGCCCATCAAGAATGTGAAATTATCTGTCCTTCCTCTGCCCACTGTGAAAAGACAGGCCCTGCCATGCGCTCCTGAGGCAGGCTAAGCCGGGGCTCTGAACCCACTGGTCTTGGCGATGTTGGTGCCAAAGCTTCAAAGGCACTACAGACCAGGCCATTGTGGGCTGCAGATAGAGAGAGATTCGCATACTGAGCTAGCATCGCAGACACGCCTGAATGGTGTGATGGGAAAAGGGGCAGGGGAGGAGGGATGTGAGGACGGCAGAGGAAGAGCCACACAGAGGAGGACATTTTATCACACCGTGTGCTCTGAATAGCAATCGGCTAATGGCTGTAGCAGCTTGCAGGTGTAAGGGACCAAGAAAAAGGCGTGTAAAGAGAAGAGATTTGGTGGAAAAAACTGGAAAGAGGGGGGTGTGTGACCAAAGGAACAAGAGATCCAGAGACACTCTGACCCACTTTGATTCAACCATTGGCAGCGGGTCTCTAACTGATCACATAACTGAGAGGCAGCTCAACCCAGACACACAGAACACCTTTCAACCTAATAAAGCACTCAATGAAGACATTTAGTTCATTTAGGCCTGCAACGAAAGATTAATCAGTCTGCCAAAAGCACAATATATATTGGATGCATTTGTTCCACTTATTTGTCTTCTGTTCACGCCTCATTTCTGGCACGCAAACCCTACAACAGCTACATTAAAATACTGCGCTCTTTAACTCTATTAATGGAAAACCATCTCAAAGAGCAAAACACCCAACCCAGAGAAACTTCATATTCAATGCTTTGGACTTTTGATGACTGATGTTTAGGGTTTTGGTATCTTCTGGTTTACAGAAGAATGGCTTAGCCATTTTAGGCTAATTTAAGGAGGAGAAAAAAAATCTGGCAAATTTGAGCTATATTCCTTCAGCACAGCCAAAATGACTCAAAAATAAAAACCAAAGGGCACATACTGTCCCTCGGATCTCCAAAGGGTTCAAAAGGAACAAAATCTTGACTGGATGAAACAACTGATTATCATTTTGGAGACATGGGCACCATAATTTACTCCCATAAAAACAGACTGGTTCTGATTACTGTTCAGTTTACAGATCAAAGTAACATTTCATTAAGTGTTTGAGCCATTAAATCTTTGAATACAGCACAAAACAAATGCCTGACTCCCACGCAGATGTAAAACCCAAAAATAACTTACCGTCATAAGGCTCACTACACTTACAATCATGAGACCAAAAAAAAAAAGGCAGAACTTTTTTCGTTATTAATCAAAATATTTTCTGCCTATTAATTACAGCTAATAATTTGACTGACCTGCGTGTCAAAAGACCACAATGTCCTTTCATCTGATAAAGTCTGCTGTATGGTCTTGTGTTTATTAACAATACGAGGATAAAATGTTGAGAACACTGGGGTATGCATATCCAATAAAACACACATGCACCGGGTTACTAAAGCTCGCCTGCAGGCTGACTTGAATCTCCGCTGGAAGCTCACGCATTTCTTTTTTATGTCCTTTCTGCATTTGTGTGGACAGACGGTTTTATTGGAGAATTTCTCTTCCCCATATTCTGTTTACAGATCAGCTGTAATCAGATTAAACCTTTAATGATTAATCTCACGTGCAAACAATTTTAACAGACTATGTAAAAGTATGAGACAAAATTTAAAAAAAAAATCTGTTTCAGCGACACTAATGATTAATTAATAATTTGAGACATCTTACAATACTTTGTGAAACGTTTTCTCTCTAACTGTAGGTCTTTTATTTAAGGTGAGCAATACATTTTGGATGCTTAATCCACATTAAATTAACTAAAGAAACTAAAGAAAAAGTTGGGAAATTCCTGTGCTGAGGCATCCAAAACACTAAACCCACCCAATAACTGCTCCCTTGAAAATTTTTGATAAACTGAAAAAAATAATGCCTAATTATCAAACCTAAATACAATGAAATGATGTGTAAAAAGCTTAAAATATATAAAATAAAATTCCTCTATAAAATGAAATAACTCAATAAAATCCAACAAAACAAAGTGCATTTAAACTTGGTTTAGTTCAGTAAATCAGGCTTATTTCAAATAGTTGGTCTTAATGCACCACATAACATTCAGGTTCACACCAACATGGTCCTGCTCATGCGCGTTATAATCAAGTTTCTTCTCAAAAGTCCTTTACTTTTGCACTGGAATTTTTGAGCAGTTTCTGTAAAACTAAGCATGCAATTGTTATTTACCCACAACACAGGGTTTGACAGCACCTTGCTCCATTAAAAAAAATTTAACTAAGCATTAACTAATCTGAAAGGATGTCTTCCCCATTTAAAAAAATCTGCAGATTATTCCAGTAAATTATACTTCTGATATTTGTATTTAATTTAAAAAAAAATCAAAGCTTGGATAAATTATTTTTGCATGAAGGGACACAAATAAATTTGGATTTAGAGGGAAGCAGACCCTTGAACCTTCTCTGAACTTGCTGAGCATGAAGTGTCAGAATAACTGGAAAAACTGTGCAGAATGGCAAAGCAGAGGACCTCCACCTGGGAGGCTCAAATCTGTATAAAAGGCCAAAGGTCGAGAGTCACTTGTTTTTATGTACATTAAGTTCAGCGAGGAGAGCTGCAGGCAGGACCGCTTGCTTATGGTGTCCTAACAATTAAGATTAAACATAACCTTTTTTCTGGGTCAACACAAAAATCACGTTTTTGCGTTAAACACTGTGATATCAGTACTGACACCTCGAGATCCTGTCTATGAATATTAAATAGGATACAGGAGACAAGGGGGTAAACTAGCAAAGTCCAACAGCCGCTGAGAACATGTTTGACTCTGGGCCAAGGCTGCCGACACAGCTCACACTTAAGTTATAAAAGGACTTGATGTTGTGTAACCTTTACCCCAGCAGCCTGTAGCCCCACAGTACTCCCCAAAAGATCGCCTGGGTCACCTTGTGGGTCCATTAAACACATGTGAACGATACGGTCAGACTCGTAGGACCCCTCCAGAGGTCCTGCAAGATTAATTTCACAGGCCACAGCTGCAGAAGTACCCCTCCCCCCCCAAATTTCTGGTCTGTCTTTACAGAGTTTGGTGAAACTGATGGCCAAATGGTCCGGGGCCAGTAAAAAAAGTTTGTCAGGCCAGTGACAGTGTTTCCACCATCTGCAGATATGAGTTCACCTGTGAGGCAAACAGGCTGAAGTGACCCTGGCTCACAAATGGATATTTCTTTTTCCTCTGGCTGTCAAAGCTGTCATTTACATCAAAGGAAGCATTTGAGATTAAAAAAAAAAATTATGTTCTCAGTATTGTGAACAACCACATCGGCCATGCAGCTCCACAGATAGATGCATGCAGGCTGTAAAACACGTTTAGGACCATGTGTGTGAATAAAATTAGTTCCAGATTCAGCTCAAGTAGCTAAAAGAACAAAACAAAAAAACCATCACAAATCACAGCAGAAGTAAAGAAGATGCTTTTATAGATTAACGCGGCGGACACTGCACATTAACCAAACTCTTATTATTGAGCATTAAACAGACAGTTGCTCTTTCCCTTCAACTCTAAGTTGGGTCTATAAAAAAGACGAATCCTGGTTGCATTTGTTTGGCTTTTCCTCTTGAGCACCAGATGGGCAAACACACACGTAAGGTTGCTAGTTAGATAACTATAGACGAGCCCCTTCTTTTCACAGAGCTGGTGGACATTCCTCACAGGGCTGCAAAACCTGAACAGAGAGGGGGATTTTCAGACAGTCGACTGGCGTCTCTAGGAAGCTGTGGGCAAAAACAACAGAGTGAGGAGGAAACGAGCCAACGGATGGCTGGTGGATCCCGTTCCTCTCTGTTGTGGTGTTTTTTCTGTGGCTGGTTTCCATTCATGAGCTATCTGGCCACATGAGACCTAAAAGCTTTCTTAGGGCCACATCCTCAACCTCACTGTCATATGGTGTCTTTGGTGAGCTGCATCATAACAAATAAACATTTTTAGCAACAGAAATGACAAGGCAGCGCAGAAGTGATGCTAACGAGCATCAGTAGCGATGTGAAAAAGACGACAAAGAGATTTACTTACCTGGGCGTAGTCCCTCTCTATAGCTGCCCTCTTTTGGCTGAAAGACCTGAAGAGGAGCAAATGAAGTAAATGTGGATGATAACACAGTACAATTATGGATAAGAAAACATACACCAAAATCTACTGTTTCTATCTATGAATAAAGACAGGACTGCAGGAGACACCGTTAGCCACAGTTGCTGAGTTGAGTTAACTTCAAATTCTAATTTTCTTGCCAGTAAATATAGATTTTGTCACAGTGCCTGGTTAGTTCATCCTGTAACACACACACACACACACTTTGAGAAGCCAGTTTGCTTCCTTGTTGCGTGTCTGTGAGTGTCTCTACCTGTCCTTAAGGAAAAATGTGTTTCAGGAGAGACCGACTGTAGTGGAAATTG
>VOQJ01001675.1:1622-14228 GCA_015052665.1 Apistogramma diplotaenia | reverse complement strand
TTCATCCTGTAACACACACACACACACACACACACACACACACACACACACACACACACACTTTGAGAAGCCAGTTTGCTTCCTTGTTGCGTGTCTGTGAGTGTCTCTACCTGTCCTTAAGGAAAAATGCGTTTCAGGAGAGACCGACTGTAGTGGAAATTGCCACAAAGCATTTTTGCAAGTGTGCACTTGTCTGTTTATCTGACTGTGGAGCATGCAATAGCAGAGCTGTGCCGATATTAGCTGTTCGCCGATATATTGGTATTGGCATTTATATCAGATGAAAAATGAAAAATGCTCCGCTTTGCTAGCGTTAATTTAATGGTCGCATCCACACAACAACAATTCATTCCAGTAGCAAACAGCTGACATTCTCAGCGATCAACCGCTACCTAGAATCCTGCAAATATCGGCATCTGTCTTAAAAATCCTGTAACGACCAGCCTTTATACAACAGCATGGCAGCAGTGCTGATATACAAGACAGAGACAGTATGACTAATCACAGATTATGCAAAATCTTTAAATCTAGTTTGTATTTTGACTGTCTCTTGAAATTGCACCTTAAACTGTAGAAGAAATGGTGCAAATGTAACACTCCTACTGTGTGAAGACATTTCTACTAAATGAGATTAATTGACAAGACATTTGAATAACTGCTGCTCTCGCTCATCAGCACTCAAAATATTAATATAGCAGCAACAGATAGGAAGTACAACAGATGATAACCCTGCGAACTGGAGGAGTTCTGCAACCTTTTATGTAGTAAACGGATAAATCAGAGTAAATATGTGGCCAGTGGGTCTATGTAGCTCATAATGAGATGATGAGGCAATGAGGAACATTCGTGTTTGCGTTATAAAACCTGACAATAGAAGTGCTCACTGCTGGTATAATTCCACTCCAATATCCATATTAGTAGGGACAGGTACTGAAAAATGATCATGAATAATCCAAAATTTGTCATCCAAGCATGAACACAATGCTGAGTGGCCATCACTTGTTAGGGACACTACACTAGCAATACCAACTACACATGTGCCTCCTGACGTTACTGTAAACCCATTTAACAATAATACTACTAATAATAATAAACAGCAACACAGTGAAACCACCAGAATCTTAAAAAATACTGTGATACAAATTTTGGTCAAACCACCCAGCACTTCCTTGGTATTTACAATTTATTTTGCTTTAGAAGAAACCACTCCCAAAACCAAATGATCATACTTTGATTATTCTTAAGCTTTTATTATCCTCCCCTTTCCACAGCTGCCTCCCGCTTTCTGTGATTATTAACATGGATGTTTCTACGGATACTGTCTAGAAAAAGACCTACATTTGTATCCAGCATATCTCAGACTCCACTCTCTTTTAATTGCCTTTTCTATGATGGTTTTCTGAGAGATGCTCATGGAAAACCAGCAATTTTTACTCACAGTATCAGGAAGTTAAGTCACAATTCAGCTTAAGTTTATGCAAAGTCTAAGAAAAGAAGAGAGGTCAGTGCCCTGGGAAAAACTCGGCAGCAGCAAAATCATCATTAAGTTGTTAAACATGTCGAGACTTGACTGCCATGCTCCACCCTGCCTCTAAACAATCTGCTGTACTTCCAGGGAGCTTCCCTCTCTTCCTCTTCACTGCATTTCCAAGGCTCCCTCTATTCCACCGACCCCCACGCTCACTTCCTGCCATTTTCCCAACCAGAGCTTTTGCTGACATCCAGATGGAATTTCCAGTTTGCTGAATCACTTCTTGTTGGTGATTGAGGAGTGACCCTTGTAAGTCTGTACCAGCCGAGTTTCACATTGTTCCTCGCTGAGTAAAATCGCTCGCCCTCCCACAGCAAATGGTTCAGGGCAGTCAGAACATCTGGCAGCTCTCTTTGACCTTGACTTCCAGCTGTTTGGAGCTCCACAGCTCCGCCACCAACCACCGACAGGAAGTGGGGAGCCAGCAGGCTGTCAAATCTAAGGCTGATGATACACCCACAACCTTTGGCTTTTCAACTTTTAAAATGCCTACGCATCTAAACACAGAGCTCCCTGTGTCACTATTTGTTTACATGGCCTGATCCTCAGTTTTAAATAGTAATCCACTTTGATTTTGAGTTTGGTGTCTTTAAAATGTGGAAAACAACCATGCTGTTTATATATAAGACATACGGTATTACATTGTCATTTTGTATGCAGATAATAGTGCCATTATGAAGACATTAAATTAAAAAAAAAACACTGATTAACAAAAACAAGACTTTGAATGATTTGATTGGCTGGTTGCAGCTGGTGTTATGGGGGCTCAAAAATTAGGGGAAAAAAAGGCAAATATAAAAACAGCAAATTGACCCACCCCTATGTAATTTGAAGGCCTGTTATTCACAAAATGTTCATAACATGAAGTGAAAACTTGCCATGCTACTGCTGATTTAGAGGAGGGTATTTGATTTTTCATGGAGTGACAGACATTTACATATTCACAATAGCAAAAGTCCGAATGGTTCCTGAATAAAGAGTAGTGCTGTAACACAAGCTGCATATTCTATAAATGAAGAACTTTTGGGTAATACACCTTTTCTCTTAATGGCATGAAGCTGGAAGCCCGCTAACTTAGCTGAGCACAAAGCTTCACTGTCAAAACATAACCACAGTCAGCTCTTAAGCTTGTATCTCATTTGAATAATGCATAAAGACACACAGTCTCACTTCCAAACCTCACAGGCCAGCAAAAACTAAAAGGAAAAATAAAAAATACAACACAAGTTTTTTAGGTTGTTTATTGCTTGAGCTGAATTCTAACTGTGGCAGTAGAGGGATGGGGGCTCGGTATTTGTGCAAGTGCGAGGTGAAAGAGGTGCACCAACACTCTTAAAAGCATGAATAAATGCTACCATATAAAAGGGGATCTGCTGAAAAATACAAAAAAATGCAGACCCCTTTTTTGGAGAATAATGGTGAGCCACAGTCAGCTGCCTCTCCAGTGAGTCCATGACTCCACAATTAGTGACAGCCAACAGCACATGAACCAGCTCTCTACCTGCTGCAGGGTCTGGTTTGTGCTGCTCCAGACCAAAAGAGGGCCTACTGTTTCCAGCTGCAGTTCAAGATGGTAGAATTGAGAACTACAAGAGAGGCAGCTGAGGAGCGCCACAGCGGCCAATGAGCCAGATATTAAGGAAACATTAGACAGGTGAGGCCACAGTTAGTTGGTTAGCAGCAACTGTACTTTCAAAGTAAGGGGGTGGATAATTGCCTGCTATTACATTGATGGCAGTTTTCTAGATCCGGGTGGGCATTGATTTTTCATTAAATTATGTCAAGTGTTACACTTTGGACAAATTAATTGGAGAATAAGGCACAGAGCGCTGAATTAAGCTAAATGCCATGAACTGTGGCAAACAGGAAAACCTGAGTCCTTTTTCAAATATCAAGAATTTTCAGTGAGAAATGTTGAGGTTTTTTTTTATGTATTTAGATGCTGTAACTTTTAAAAACAATCCAACTAAATTCTAGGTAGGGGGGCCACATTTTGCCTACAAAAAAAAAAAAGAAAAAGCTAAAATGAATTACCAGGGCAGCCTGCTCAAATAAAGTCTGTGTGCACGTAATGAAATGATCCACAAACTTCATGTCAGTGCAGTGTGAGTCTTTTAGTTTCTCTCCTTTGCTCTCATTTTCACAGACATGCAGAACAGAGAGCAGAGAAGCTAAGGCCAAAGCCTTCAACCCTCAACTGTTGGAATTTAAACACACCCTACAAATTAAATCTTACAGCAGAGACAAGGATGTTAGAAGTTCTGCTCCTAGTAGCAGCTCTCTCAGAAATAATCTGACAGCTTCCAATTAGCAAGTGATAAAGGAACAACCACCCTTGTTGCATTACTGCATTACTTTTGTGTTGTCAAGTTAAACAAACTTACATGATCCCGTTAACTGAATAACTCAGGCTGTTTCTCAGACTGAACAGATGAAATAAGCTTTTCATATGAAGTCTCAAACAAAGCAGTGTGAAAATGTTTTTCTTCAGAAAGTCGTCTTGGCATTTAATAGGTACCCTGTTAACACCTGTATTTGCTCACCTCAGGTCTTCAAGCAGGTCACACTCTGTCTGGTGTTTGATCTGTAATCTGCTGATCTGCTCAGCATGAGTGTGCTTCAGCTCCTGGGTGACCCGGACCTGAAGGTGGAACAAAACAAGGCTGATTAGAAACAACTAGCAGCTGTCTTCTTCTTCTTCAGCGCATACTAGGAGACTGAGAAGATTCCAACAGAAGCAGCCATGACAGGAACGCCTGAGGAAAGCACTGATTCAGCTGAGCTCATAATTGATGTTATTGAAAATGAGCACCATTGTTACCAAGCAGTACCTGTGCCCAGGTGAGAACTGGCCTCCTTGAGTTCCTAATTGGATGTGAAACGAAGACCAAATAGGCTCAAAACAGTATGTCCAGCATCCATACAGCACATCAACAAGAAACCAAAAGTGAGATTAGTGGGTTACCAAAGTTAATTTAAAATTCCTGTTTTTAGTGTCACAAAGGTCCATCTCTCTCTTTTTTTTTTACCTGGACAGGTCACCATGACAACTGAATGCATAATCTGAGCAGATTAACATCAGAGTTTCAGGTAAAAACTGGGTGGAGACACATTTTCACAGGTTTCTTTTTCTGTGTCTTACAAATTCTCTGCTGCAAGACTGCATTTTATACATGCGACCTGTTACTAACACCACAGAAATGCAGTTCTGTAAAGGTGCAGCAGAACAATGTCACACAATAACAGAAATTTGCATGCATGTAATTGGTTATGCAGACAATAAATGTTTCCGTGCTTGATCCTAATCTGCTGCCGAGTCAGTTTTACACAGCTGGATGCATACAGCTGACAGGACTCACATTTCGGCAGCATTTCTCTCCTGATTCATTATAGCCTTGTTTGCTTGTTTTTTTAGCTTTTTCCCATCGATCTATCACCAGCTCCTCTGATAATGTCTGACGGATGTAGGCGGTGCTCAGATGATTAATTTTGTGCAGAGGAAGAGTCAAATGACACATCAGATGTCCCTTTTATGTGAAAGGACACAGAACCAGAAGCAGAAAGCCTGCAACAGTGGAGAAAGTTAATGCACCATCGTGACACCCATTACCTCCGACTGGGGCTTTGTCAAACCAGCAAAAGAAAACGAAAGTCTGACTATCTTGAACCACAATTTGATGCCTTATCGTTATCCAAGCTCTGGAAACGTAGAGCTTGGAAAAAGCTCTATGTTACATTTTTGGCAAACACCAAAATGATCAACTAACCACTTCATCCTCTTATCATCAGTCCAAAAAAGTTAATTCAGTCACACTGAAAATTAAAATCGACAACTATTCTGATAATCCATTTAGTCTGCGAGTAAAGTGAATACTCTCAGACTTGATTCATTTCTGGCAGATATTTTGACTGTTTTCAAATGCTCTATGGACAAAACTACTGCACACAGGTAAGCAGAGTGATTAATGAATTAATGCTGCTTTTTAACTCTAAAATAAGGTTTTGGCCAACTGAAGAGTCCCAGGGACACAGGAGAGCGAAAGCAAACCTTCTTTAGAGTCGTGTTAGTCCCAAATTGTCAAATAATCAATCTTTGAATAACTAAATTACAAGCAGAAGGAAATGTGTTATACTAGAAATGCATAAATGGAATATTGACTTAAATTTGGGTTTTTTTGTTTGTTGTTGTTTTTGTGGCTGTGTGACTTAAATAAAACTACACTTCATAAAAAGGTTATAAGAAACATGACATGACTCTCTTTGGATTTCTCTTTGGGGTGAAATAAACTATTGTTCAACAAAAGTCAGAGCAGACAGGTGTCCATTTCTGTGAGCATGAGTAGAGGTCAAGATTCACAGCTGAAGAAATATGAACTAGATAAAAAGCAATCAAAGATGCTTCACTAAACAGAGCAAATCCCAACAGAACCAAGATGGTTGCTACTGTAAATTATATTCTTAAGAAATCAGTATCTGCTTGTGTAATAGTTAAAAGTTTGTCCCTGGGGGATCAACAGGAAAAACACAGATTTTTTGTATTACATCATCCAAACATAAAAAAAAAAAAACTTTACAGGCTCCCCAAACCTCCAAATAACAAAAAAACAAAACAGCCAAAAAAAAGCTTTATATTTACGAAACGTCATGTGGTTTAAAAAAAATACCCTGCTGTTGAGCCTTGTTATTGAAATCTGATCCCACATGAATGGGGTTTTTTTCGCACAGCGTTAAACTTCGCTGAGATTATTGTTTTTATGTTTATTTCCGTAATAAACCACTTAAAACTAATCGATACTTTGTCGCCTACTGGGCTGTTTCATCTTTAAATATACCTTTTTAAGCCAAAGGGGTTTTTTTCCCCGCACATACAGACGTTGTCGTAGCAGAGAGAAAAAAAAATCCACCAAACTTCATACTAATATCTGTCAACTGACTCTCCCGGAGCTAAAACAATCCTTGCATCATAGTTCTTAACTTGAACTGAAAGCTATATAATAAGATTACTCTTACTCTTGAAATCGGCACACATTACAAAAGCAAAAATTCCATCTACTTCGGATAACATGAGAGCCTTCCTTCCAGCTTTTCACCCCCCAACTTTGCTCCTCTCAACTAGCGGGTGGCAGCGGGACAGGAGGGAGTCAAAGTGGTATTTACTTGAACTTAAGTGTTGCTTAGCTGGAGCACTTCTGAGCCGATGTAATAAATAATATTACAGAAATGTTTTTATTTAAATAATATAAACTTTTTTCTAATATGTTCGCACTTGTGTGGTTGCATTTATTACTTTCAGCTGTCACTTTAGCAGGACCCTTTCTCCGTTCGAGAGGGAACGGGGCACGTTAACGGGCTATTCTCCCTTAAAAAAGTGGCACATGGGAGTCTTTGAAAATAAGTTTTCCCCCTTTGCTGCTACTTACAGAGACAATAGAAGCACAATCAACATGTAAGCAAACAACCAAGGACATATTTGGAGAATAAAATGGGAGTTTCTTCGTTTGAACCGGGCGACGCGCAACAAAGCATAAATTTCCAATCATTAAATATGCACCACTCCGTCGAAGTAACGTTAGCTCAGGGAGCTACAACGGCAAAAACTCACCTTTCTCGGCGGAGGCTGCATCCTTGTTCCTTGACATAAAAACTACGCGAAAGAAGTCGAAAGTATGTCAGAAAAAGTCTGTCCAAACGCTGCGACCAAATGATAACGGAAGAAGACTATTTCAGCCTGGCTCAAGCGGCCATGGCGAGTCCAGCAAGTAGTAAGTTGAGTCCCGTTGAAAACAGCGTCGCCCCGGGGCGCAGAAAACGCTACGGAGCAAAGCCAGCGGAGACTGGATGTGTTTCCGGAAGGTTTTCATAATAATAGCCTGAGGTCAGGGCAATAAAGAGCCTACGTCCGTGTGGGATCTCCAAAATAAAAGCACAATCGGTCAAAGTGAAGTTCCGAACAGTTTTTTAATAAAATTGAACAATTCAGTTAATAATAATAACAATAATAATAAAATATTTGCTGTGCTTATTTTTCTACTTCATTTATTAAGTCTGGTCAGATATGTCATCCAGAAGATGCAGCCAGAAATGTCATTGTTTTTTTTAAATAAAAAAAAAAGTTATTCTTTTAGTTCTTATTTCGGCTTCTAGGGGTTGTCATAGCAGATCATCTGCCTCCATCACACCCTATCCCAGCATTCTCCTCTGTCACGCCAACCCTCTGCATGTCCTTTTTGACTATATCCAGGAATCTTATCTGCAGTCTTCTTCTTTTCCTCTTGTCTGGCAGCTCCATCTTCAGTATCCTTTGTCCATTTATCCACAAAGCCACTGTCCCTCCTCTGCACAAACCGTCTCAGCCTTGCTTCTCTAACTTTGTCTCCAAGCTGCTCGACCTGAGCTGTCCATCCAATCCACTCCCTTTTAAAATCTTAGTATCTTCAGCTGTCCCATCTCCAACTCCTCCTTCTGTCTTTTGTCAGTGCCACTGTCTCCAAATCACTCCTGACACGTGAGTCCAGCCCCTCCACCCTGCTTGCACACTCTTCTTCACTTCTGTAATACACTGTTGAAAGTCATCCACCTTCAGTACTCCTTGCAGCTTCACTGTTACACATCTAACCATCTGTGTGTGTGTGCGCGCGCGCGCGTGTGTTTGATTAAAAAATATATTATTTTCTGTCTATTAACAATTGTTGCAGACTGAGCAAAAAGCACCCCAAGAGCACAAACCTCCGCCAAGACAGCTCACTCTATAGGCAGTATTTGCTTTTATAGGAACAGTATTTTATTTTGTATATATTGATTTTATTATTATTGTGTTTACCCGTCTTAGACTATTTAATTTAAAATGAGACCGATGCAAAAACATTTGAATACGTCACAATTTGCGTCGCAGCCAATAAAAAAAAAAATAGTAAAAATGGGTTGCCGGGGGAAAGAAGTGGATCAACTCCCTCCTCTCCGATTGGTCCTCTTCAATCACGTGGGAAGCCACTGCCTCTTTGTCAAGGCAGCTCGCGCCTGCGGTATTATAACTGCGCTTTCCGGAAAGATTTTCAAAACAAAATTACCTTTTGTTTTTGTGCCACATTCTGCAGGCTCTGTCTCAGCAATTAATGTGTTATATCAACTCAAATGTGAAGTAATATATATAGACACCCCAGCCCCCCACCCCCCAAAACAAACATTTTAAAATGTTTTAAAAAAAATTTTGAAAAACATTATGGAAGAAAAAACTTCCAAAAGCCTTCCAAGTCTGAGAAGTTTTTTTCTTTGTTCTTTTATGCTTTGTTTTTAAAAATATACATTTTACATTTACACGTATTTATAAACAAAACACATATCAGGTTTTGGATACAACTATAAAGTTCCTGTTTATTACCATCTGTGTACACATTTACATTATTAATCCTCACATTAAATTTTTTTACAGTACCAGTCAAAAATGTGGACAAATACATAATAAATACATAAATATTTTTTTAAAACTATGAAATAAAATTATATTAACATATTATTTAAGGACCCTTAATTTGTTATTCACCTTTTACTGCTTGAAGAACTCAAAATGAAAGGTGTTTTACAACACCTTTGTAAAATATTTAATCAGTCTATACCTAAATACATTTAATAAATCTATCCAAATCCCATATTCACTTACTGATTTTATATTTTTCTACACAGAAAAACTTGAAAATATTAGATTATATTTATGTTAACAGCAAGGATCCAACAGAATCCCAACATGTAATTCCGAAAGATGCTTTTAAGACATGAATTATTAAATTCCTCAACGCACTGTTACATCTATGTTAATTTTAAATCTTACATTTTTTATTTGTATGTTTTGGATCACTGACTGAATCAAAAGAGATGTTTAAAGACCAACAGACACAACATTTTTCCTTACTATTTTTTATATTACAATTTTACATTTATTTAGCTAATGATCAGTTGACTGGCAGCATACTCAACAGACAGCTTAATTATAGAACATAGTACCATAAACGTTCTATAAAAGGTATATATAATTTAAATACAGTTTGCATCATAGACATTTCCCGCATTGAATGAATGTTTAAGCTCCAGCTTGTAATTTCTCTGCACCAGGTTATTGTGGAAATGTCCTCTTCAAGTGTGCATCTGTTCACCATCATGACTGATTTGTTCATTTCAATTATGATTTCCTCGACTTCCAAAATATCAAACTGTGGGATAGGTGAAAAGACATGAAGTGAAACAAAGTTGAATCCATATGAGTTTTTTAAGGGTGAAGACCTAAACGTTTTCTGAAGCTGTTGCACTGCTCTTATCTTACGGGGGGTTGGCTTCTAAAGTGTCAGGAAATGTTTTGAACACTGCTGCATTTCACGCTGACCTACCAAAAATGTCTATATTCCGCAATGGTGCTTTTATTTTGAAGGGCACCGCCGTTAACCCCGTAGCGCTGTGTGTTTTTGTCTGTTTTGACGCAGCTGTCCGGTTAGCTCGTCGGTGTTCCTGTGTTAGAGGAGAAATGAAAGTTTGCTCACGCTGCTTTTGTTTTGGTTTGCACCGTGTTCGCTTTAGCTAGCCAATCGGCGAACTGAACCTCCAGCGATGTCTTCGTGGCGGCGGCTGCACGTGAAGGTGGCCACGGCTCGTGGGTTACTTACGTCCTCACGGGTGACACATCGACCCATGTGGCTGTACGGACACCTGGCTTTTTGTCAAAGCTTTTGCACAGGCAGACCGCTCCGAAAAGACTTTTTCGAAGGTGGGAGTGAGAAATGGCTGTTTTGCAACTCAGCAGACCAGCTTACATTCACAAATGCAACAACTGTCAAATGATTTGTGTTTCTGTAAACATGTGCAATTGTTACGATTCTGCTCAACATTTTTAATAAGCTGCTAGACGCTTGTCTACAATTTGGTTGCATATAATCTTTCAAATAACGTCTACACTTGCTCTTTATGCTAAATGACATTCGGCAGAAGATTCAACACTAACCATCCTGAATGTTAATGTGCATGAAAGTGTTTGTGATGTAAACATGGTTTTACATGCCGAATTGAAGAATGGTAGCTAAAGTATCGGTAAACATTTGCGAATAACCTTGAGGAAGTGTAAAGTTTGTGGTTTCGTGGCTCAGATGTGGAGGCCCATCTGGCAGCTATGCGTAAGAAGGCCGCGGACGCGCTTCCAGGGAGCAGCTGGAGTCCTTTCGTGACGAACCCCAACCTTCCTCCAGAGAGGGCCGACATCGTGATTGTCGGTGGCGGGGTGGTGGGCTGGTCCATCGCCTACTGGCTGAAACGGAAGGAGATGATGCGAGGAGGGGTGCGGGTCCTAGTTGTGGAGAAGGACCCAACGGTGAGGGGTCAAGAGACAGGATCAGACCATGTTCATGTCTTACCTGCTATTCAAGCTAATCCTCATATCAATTGCTCCCCTGATTGTCTGCAGTACTCCCAGGCCTCCACGGTGCTGTCCGCTGGGGGGATCCGACAGCAGTTCTCCCTGCTGGAGAACATTCATCTCTCCCTGGCCTCTGCAGACTTCATGAGGAACATTAATGTAGGTCATTGGAAATAATTGATAAGGATTTTAATCATTAAATGTTACAAAACATGTGCTGTTAATATGTGAACACCTTGCACACTTTGCCCACTTGATTACAGCCAGGCTGAATCAGAAACCACTTAAATAGAACCTGTCTGACAAAGCGAAGTAAACTAAAAGATCTCGAAAGGTAACACGTCATGCCACTTTGGGACTCCAGCAAACCGTGGTGAGAGCCATTGTCTACAGAGGTCCCCTTTAATGTTATTGGAATGGCGAGTTGCAGCGCCACCTGGGGACAAACATTCACGCACTCACGATAAACGTGTAAATAAAGACATGGCTAAAAGTTTAAATCAATGAATGCAAACAGTCTCACACCTGAATCCCATCAGGAGCATCTCGGCGTATTGAATGAAGACCCCATAGACCTGCAGTTTAACCACTCGGGATACCTCTTTCTGGCCAGTGAGGCGGTTGCTCACATCATGGAGGAGAACCACAGCACCCAAAGGTATCAGGCTCAATAAACCAGTGTTCATACCACAGTAATAGCCCACAGTGAGGGGCTGTGAGAAGTAATTTATCATTAATAATTGTCAATATTGCAATTTAGTTTAAAATTGGCCTTGATATGTTTATAATTTAGAAAGAAGTTCATAAAGAAGCCAAAAGAATTATAAATTATGCATTTTATTCATTTTCTGTACTAGAAGAAGTAAAGTGCAGCATTGTGTTTCTTTATCAGGCAGCAGAAAGAGTCAATGAAAACCCAATTTTAATGTTCCACCCTGAGCTTCTGTGATTAGTTGCATATTGGGTTATTAAAAAGCTCCTTCTGGGGAAAAAAGAAGCTTTCCATTATAAACTCTGGCAGGAAATCCAGTCGTTTTTCAGTCAGTTTTATATTCCAGGTCTGCCGGAGCCCAAGTGTCTCTTCTTTCTCCGACACAACTGAAGGAGAGGTTTCCGTGGATAAACACAGAGGGTGTGGTTCTTGCTTCGTACGGTGAGTGCAAATGAAACATGCACCGAAGGCTTGTAAGTTAACAGCAGCTGGCAGGCGTCTGAATTCGGCTCTGAAGTGACTGTACATTGCATTCATTGTCAGGTTTAGGCTAAGTATGCTGCAGGAAAAGCTCAGAGCATATAGTTGTGGTCATAGGCTTCTCTCCACTCATCATAGGCATGAATGTCGTGGTAATTTTGGGCTTTTAATGATTTCCTTTGAACTGTTCTTTTTCTGGGGTGGAAGGATTGCACAGCACACATCTTTAATGACTTTAAAATAATAAGAACTGGGTCCACGAGTTTGAATTCATCCACACCGGGTCAAAGCTATGCTCAAATATATACATACTAGCTCTTGATTTGAGGTGTAGTTGAGGAATTTGGAGGTAGTCCTTCATGATTCCAATATCACTGGTAGCAAAACAGCCCCAGAACATGATGCTACCACCACCATGCTTGACAGCTGGTGCTGTGTTCTTAGGTTTAAAAGCCTCACCTTTACTCCTCCAAACATACCTCTTGTCAC
>VOQJ01001670.1:4087-15318 GCA_015052665.1 Apistogramma diplotaenia | reverse complement strand
ATGGACAGAAGTACATTAATCTGTAAAAGGTTTGGCGGGCGGGGGGGGGTGACAGTAAAGAAAATGAGATGGTAGCTATAGATATTGGTCAGGACCACTGGCATCCTCTGTCACATAGCCAGCCCACCTGGGCAAATAGGTGGGGATCTGATATGGGTAATTTGTCTAACCTACAATGGTCACTAGCTCGATTAGCCTGGTCCCCTGAGCTGCTGGCTGACAGTGAGAGCCTGCTGAGAAGGGATAACAGCATAGAGCTGGCTTGAATGTTTTCCCTTTGGAAACAGCTCCTCCTAGCACAGAAGTGTGTGCACTGGGTTCATACAGCAGTTTAACTTTGTCTGGATGAATGAATTATTACAGTACGACAGAAAAGAGTTTTTATCAGGTTGCAGCGTGACTCTATCGTTGCCTCATGGTATTAACTAAAATATATCTGCAACTGAAGGGGTTATAGGCTGCTGACTTTAGTGATTGTCTAATTTTTACTCTTTTAGGCTCCTAGAAATTTACATTTTATGGTGGCTATGAAATCCCTAGAGATATCGAAGGTTCATAGAGCATACTGTGCAGTCAGGTGAAATAAAAAGTTTTCACAGGACTTTATACAGTCCTGTGAAAAACTAAGTAAACCCTTAGTGCTTCCATAGGAATTAAGAGAGGCAGCAACCAAGTGCTGCTAATGAAATGAAGTCGATTAGCTGATCATCAGCAAGTGTGAGCACATCTATAAAAGAGGAAGTTTTGGTAGTTTGCCGCTCTGGGGCATTGAGGTGTGTAAATATAATGTCACAGTCTTCCCAGGAGTGAAGATTCACCCCAAGGTCAGACCATGCAATGCTGAGAGAAAATGCTAAAACCCAAGAGCTACATTTCAGACTCTGCAGGCCCCAGTTAGCATGTTACAGTAAGTGTTGAAGTCAGAATAAGACTAAACAAGCATGGGCTGCATGGAAGGATTCCAAGGAGAAAACCTCTGCTCTGTAATAGCATCACAGCAGGTACAGGTTTGTAAGGTTTGTAAAGTCGGAACAATGTCTTTTGTACAGACGAGACCAAAGTGGAGATGTTCGGTTGTAACCACAGTGCTGTGAAAATAAAACACCTTGAACCAGCTGTCAAGCATGTTGGTGGAGATGAGGTGATGATCTGTGTTAGTTTTGCAGCCACAGGACTTGGTTACCTTCCAGTCACTGAGTCAAATCCTAAATTTAAATGTGTATATTTTAATGTTCTAAAAGGTGATGTAATTAATGTGTTATATTTTTGTAAACTACACGTTGCTTTCATCATATATGGGTTATGCTTATATACATGTTTTTTAAATACACTCTTTGGATTTTTTTTCATGCACCACTTACTTTACAGGCAAGAAACCAAATATGGTGACTTCGCTGACTTTGATTTTCTACATGATAATTAAACTTTTTTTTAAAATGTCACAAAAGCACTTCAGTCTTCTGTGCTCCAATAACACTCCTAGGTTGCAATTAAGAATTTCAAAGTATTTCAATGTGTGCCCTAAAAAGGATTAAGAGATCTGTATATAAATAAATGCTGTCAAACCTCACTGAACTGAAGCAATGTTGTGAAGAAGAGCAGACAAAAATTATTGCTGCAAAATCTGGTTCTACAAGCTATTGAATTATAAGGTGCGCGTAGGTTGTGAAACTTTCATTTTTATGTGATTATACATTTTAATGGCTTTGGTCCTTTTGACATTTGATTCAGCAGTATTTGTGGCCTTATTTTCTATATTGCTAATATACTATACTGGTAATGAAAATGCATGCCACAGTGAGACTGGCTGAACGTCCAAATGCTTTAACTGGTGCCTAACTGTAACTGTGCCTGACTGTAGCATTCAAGAGTGCACATCATGTGTTGGTTTTCCCTGTACTTTTAGGCATAATATATATTTAGTTAGAAATGATGTCTGTCTATATTTGCGCTTTGATAAAGGGCAGCAAATCTGCCACCTTAGTGAGGTTAAAAACACCAGCCATATCTCCATCAGCTCCAGCTGAGCCATTAGTGTTATCCTTTTTTTGAGGCAGCATGTTTCAGCTTGAGTGGGTCAGCAGCTGCAACATTAGATGCTGTAACTGAGTTACAGTGGGTTTGTTTTCATGTCTGGCCTTCCTGCCAAATGATGTTAAAAAATTTGCAGCGGGTAACAGGTTTTCTCATCTATCTTCTATGTCAACATAGACCTTAAGTAGTGCTGGGGCTCTGATTGTTGGCTATTGGCCTGTTGCCTCATGAGTGATTACGGGAGGAGAAGATTCGTTACAGCTTAGTTAAGTTTTCCTAAAGGTGAGTTATGTTGCTTGTCAGGAAGAAGAGTTGCAAAGTGTCACTTTAGTGATTACTCTGCAGTTAACACACTGCACCGCCTCTCACACACAAATTAAACATGTTAAGTAAAGCAATTACTGACACGAGCAATTTATCGCGGTGATGTCATTCCTTATGTTTAAAAATTATATCAGAATTTCGCGCTCTGGGCATTTTAGTGCTGGTAATAAGAAAGGAATCAGATTTGACGAGCAGTTCTGTTTTTGAGTAACCAGAATGTTTAAAGAAGTCCCTCCTAAATAGATTTAGGAATCGGAAATTGGAAAGCAGTAATAAGGAATGTGTTTGTCATGCTGCAGTACTGATACAAACCCCGACATAGTTTTATTCTTTCCTGGTGGGCTTTTACTGCATAAAAAACACTTCCTTTGGCTAAAAGGAATGTGATGATGTGTTTCCCACATCAGCAAAGTGTGTTTGCCTGCCCACAGCCTTTGTGTGCAGACAGGTTATTAATGGGCCTTGAAGAAGTTTGGCATTCATCAACACACAAACTTACGGAAAAGTTTGAGCCAACAACGTTAGACTGTCATATTAAACATTGAACACTGCTAATCGGCCTAATATGGCAATGGGATATATAAAATAGATTCGATACAGCTTCTTATTTAAACAAACACATTCACTATAGTCTTCATAGTGTCTTTATAGCTCTACAGTGTTTATGCTGGCTTTAATGAAATGCACTCTGACCTCAAAAACAAAATGTGTGTGTATTTGTATGTCTTACGCCTTAGATGGAGAATTCAAAGTATTCAGTCTGAACGGGTTTAATTAAAACTTGATTATTCATTCCACTCTGTCATTAATTCTGTACTTCTCCTGAATTCTTTCATTTTAAGTGAATTACCTCTGCTAGCAAAGATCATAACAGCTCTTTTACTTGAATGCTCAAAAGGCCGCTGAGCCCGGCTGGATATGAGCAGCCAAAGTGGAGTGTCAGGTTGTGGTTTTGAGCTTAAGTGTAAGCCAAAAACAAAGACTGTCATTTGGCAGGAACATTTAATTGGACGTTGTGAGGCGAGCAGTGACATAAAGTACTGTGTTCAAACCATTACCCGGTATATTAGAGGTTATTGTAAGGTTGCAAGTTGTCTGTTTTTGACCTTGTTGGTCTCTAACTGATGTATTTGCTACCTTCTGTTTGGATACGCATTAAACTGTAGGATATTTTTGGTTTGACATCATTTTAATCACAATCCAGTGAACAGTGAATAATTTCATAGCTTACACGTTTTAAACAATGTATCTTAATTTCTGGCATTTTATTTAACAGCGACGATTCCTTTGGGAAAATCACCCTCCCGGTTCAAACTGAAGTGTGAGCTGTGCTGTGTTCTGTTTTGGGGCATTCTGAAGCTGGATTTATTAAGTGGCCAATTGTGAAGGAGAATTGGGAGAAAAAAGAGGCCTCCATTTATAGGCCATATTGCAGCAATTAAGCTGTAAAAGTCCCCACACCCTTAGAGGTATATCTGAATCTGCACTGGAGCTACTTCTACAACTTCTAATTTAAATCGATTTTAATTTGCTTTGTATTCCCTTTTGTCACTCAGTCGCGCATTAAATAGATCTCAAGTCACTGAATTGCACAAGGGTTTTCTTTTCATTGGTAAATCAATCAAGAGAACAATTGATCATATATTTAACTTATTATCTAATGTTTCCTGTTTCTGGGTCTTTGTCCCCTGCCACATGGATTGATGAAGAGAAAAGCCATGTAATGTAATGTTGAAAAGATAGCGGCGTAGCTGTAGCAGACAGTAAGGGCTTTCTATACTACAATAGGCTGACAAATGACAAGAATGCAGACACAGTGAACCACTTTGAAGATATGTGGTTTAAAAACAATAGAAGACAGTTGCCTCAAATCAAAACACAGTGAACGCAGTTTATGATGTAATACAGCGAATAAGCATCATAATGGCATGAAATGTTATTTAAGAATGTAACCAGAATACAACTGGTTAGTAACCACTTGAGATGAGTCCAGTAGGGAGATACGAACTTGAGGCTGCTGTTGTGTGATTTTGGTGCTAAATGAACTGAACAGACAGACGAGTTGCACTCATTTGTTGTACAGACTGACTCTGATTGATTGCTATATGCTGTCAGTCTGTCTGCATTTATGAATCAGACAGTAATTATTTGAAAACCCTCAAACCGCAAACTGGTCTGTCAGAGAGTGACTGTCTGAGAAGTCCCGCACAGTCAGTTCAGATCAGACCGCCACTGTTTGGTGACACTTTGCCTCCCGTCAGGCAATCTGTCACCATTTGCTACGAAAGTAGTCGCCCAGACTTTGAGGGTGTGGCACGCTGAACCTCTGGGAGAGCAGGTGGTCTCCACATTTACTTGGACTCCATCAGGTGACAATGCAAGTCACCAGGCAACTCCAGTGTTTACTAGTCACAAAGAGGTGACGTCCTATCTTTACTCTAGTGTGACGGAGCCATTGGAGGAGGCACTTGCTTTATACAAGGCCAGTACGACAGCTTATGGATTTTACAACCAAAAGCAGTGAATCCTCTGGTCTTCTGATAAGTGTAGAAATAATAATACAAATTGCATATGGAATTATGGTTTTATGCACCTTGACTTGGCTGTCACATTGTATTTATCATCTTTAATTATTTACGTTTGCCTCTGTTTTCCTCACCTTTCTTTATTCCTGTCGTTTATCTCCTGTTTTCTATTTTATTTTTCTCAGTGTCCCCCTGTCTTCAGTTTGATAATAACACATCATTTCCTTGTTCTTGCACACTGGTAGATAATTAACCTCCCATTCTGCCATTTTTTGCGTGTGTTTACTGCTTGCTTATAAAGACCTTCATTCATCACCCCACACTGGCCTTTTCAAATGTATATTGAAATATGACATTTAGCCTAAGACATGGTAATTTAGCAAAAAAAACAAAAAAAAACAGGGTGCCTCAGATCATTTGTGTAGGAGATGTGCAGTTCTTTATGATTGTCATGGCTTTTACTGTACAATGATTTATATTTTTGTCTTTTATAACATATACTTTTATTTCTGTTTTTCAGGTCGCTCATTTAAGCCAAGCTGCTGCAAAGCTCAAAAGTCTCTGGAGTTTATCCCAATAAACCTGCACACCCAGAGGATGAGGGTGACATGTCCCAAAAAAACAGGTACTGCACGTCTGGCTTAAGCTTGTTTTAGATTCCTAATTGTCTTCAGACTTCCTTTCAGACATGGTCAAGAGCAATTTGGTTTAATATGGGAATATTTCTTCTTCTAAAGTGGTTTTTCCCTTCAGTTACTGTATGCAGAGCATAGCCTCTGAACTGTATGGAAACACTGTCACCTACTGTGCTTGACTTCTCCATCTGTCAGAGATACTCAGCGGGTTCAGACAGAGAGGTTCTAGGTCATCACCCAGGCTGAAAGGTGAGAATTAACTCGGCCTGGAAAAAAAACTGACAAAACACTAATTAAGCCCTTTGCGTTTCTGTGGAGTGAAAGACTAGGCTGTCTCCTCCACTGCTGCTCTGTGCCCGGCAGAGGCTGTTTTTGCCCTGAAACTGTCTCAGCGAATTAAGGCAACTAACTACTGCCTGACGATCTGTGAATGGGCTCCATTGCCACTATGCAACTGGTGATTGATGGAAAGTTGAAGACTTTCAGCTGAGACATCTGCGACGACACGTAAAAATAGTCAGAAAGAGTCATTATACATCTCTGCAACTTTTTTCTATCAGGTATTCATTTGAGCTTTAGAGGATTTTGTCAGCTGATTGAGAGACACTCTCATAATTCCCTTCTGTCGGCACATTTCATGCCAGACAGATGCTGTAGCTGATGTGTAATGCAGGGCATACAGCTTCCATTGATGTTGCAATGTTGACACTGACCTGTGAATCATCAGGCATTTTTTTAACCAACAAAGTGATTCCCAAAAAAGATATTAGCTGAAAACTTGGCATATCTCAGCACAGTGTGGAGTGTGTCCTTTGAGGAAGTTTAAGGAAACTGGACAAGTGGAGGTGAAAAGAAGAAGTTACAGGTCTAAAAAAAAATCTATCTACAGCAAATGAATAGTTTCTGAAAGTCATGTCCCTGATAAACAGGGAAAAATCCAGCAAGGACCTGATACAGGGCCTTGCTGCACCTATTTAGCATTTGTCTAGCAACATATAAAGAAATTAGGGGTAGTTTGAGGTTTTTGTACAATACTGTATGTATAGAGCACATAGTTTTAGCAAAGTGCTTCTGCAATCTTGTCTCAGCACTCAGCGTGTATTGAATAACCAGCCAAATCTGATCAAATATGCTTTAAAACATTGGTGATTTTGCAAATTTGGCTGCAAATACGCTGTTCGTTTGCTGATTGTCTCTAATTTGCTCAACATGTAGCATCTTTCACGCATGTTCATCAGTGATTTTCTGATACGAATGGTTAAGCACAAATTAAGTCCTCCTCAAACAGAGGGCCACTGATGAGAAGATTGTCTTAAAAATATAGATTCCTTCTGCATATTTGGCTACCCTCTTGTTTTAATTTACTCCAACAACCTTGTTTGATATAAAATTACAGATTTTTTTTTGTTGAAGTTTTGCTTGATTTGAGAAAGAAGGGGAAAACTCAAGAAAAAAAAAACATCATTGCAATCAGAGAGACACAGGAAGAGATTGAAAACTGGTCCTTAATGCAGCTGAGTCTCAGTTTCCAGCTACAGTGAATAGATTTTTTCCCCCCATTTGATTTTCTGAAGTGATGAAGTTTGGCTATGCAATTTACTCAACAATGCAAAACCATTAATTTTCATTTTGTCTACTGATCATTCAGCAAGAAAGGGGAATAGGGAGGAAAGCAACACTTCCAGCTCTAAACAGCATTCATTTGTTTTACTATGAATGGCTGTCTTCTGTCTCTAAAATGACAACTGTAGAATAGTTCCAGCCTAAATGCACAGCTCGGCAAAGCTGAACTGAAAGCATTATTCAGCACTCATTTGGGTCAAGTAAAAGAATACTTTGTCATTGTTAAAAGGGACCACTGGATGGGTTAAGCATGGATTATAACCAATCATCCTGACTGCCACAACCAGTTTACTCTTTCCAGAAAGCCTCTGTCCTCTCACTATAACAGCTTGCTTCATTGTTGATTTATCGAGGAAAAGGTTGGTGTGTGAAAAAGAGCAACCAAATCAAGCACAAATTGGTCATTGTGCTTGATGTTCTGAAACCCACCACTGTTTTTCAGTGCACTTCTGCTGGGGGAGAACCAATTAAGGGAACCTGGATATCTGAAAACTCCAGGGGCCAGACATGTGGCAGTCAGGGAGTGTTATGGCCAGCCACCTCAATAATTAATGGAAGAAACAGTGGGTAGTAGCAAAGCCCCCAACATCAAACCGCCATTGGTCTGCAGCGGTGTTGTCATTTACTATCTCTGTGGCAAAACTTGCTACTGTTGTGTCATTAATTTGTGTTTTCAGCCCTTTTTTCCCAAGCAGGCTTTCCCTGTGGTGAGAATATTATTGTGGACTGTTGTTTTCTCATGGGCGTTCATTAACTGACCGAGCACTAAACCACACCAAAATATTCACCCCCCACCACCACCCCCTTCTCTACCCCTCTGTTTTTTCCTGATTTAATTGACAGCTCCAGTCATTAGTCATTCAAATCAAGCCCTGTTCTAAGCACCTCTGTGCCCGCCCAGCCGTCTGTGAGGTGTTTATTTATTTGTGACCCCGGTGTGCAAATTGGAATGAAATGCTGTGACACTCGTTGCCCTTCCAGGTTAAGATGGGACCACTGAAACATAAAGAGCAAAAGATTGCAAAAAGTACAGCCAGATAGACATAGAAATAATTAGAAGCTGATGGATGCAGGATTTTTAAGACTGGTACCGATAAGCAGTCACTCAAAACTACAATGTGTCAGATGATTTCTTAAAATCATTATTTCTTTCATGCGCATCAAATAGAAATAAATTTCCTCATTATTTATTAGTACTTGTTTATTAGTCCTTACTAAGACCGTATGACAGCGCTGTTTAAAATTCGCTTTGCTGTCACAGGAAGTGAATACTCTGAGTTCTGCCCAGCCTTCCAAGCATATGTTGCCAACACAGCTGAACAGCTTCAGCACTCTCCTCTCCCATCGCTTGTTTCATTTCTACATTTTCATGTATTGGCCATTATAAATACTGACACTGATCTATAGCTCATATCAGCTGACATATCGGCTCTAGAAATAATGTCATGTGTCTTTTGTGTGCATTCATATGGGACATTTGTTGCTGCATAAATACTGTTTGAGTTGAATTTTATGGGAGATGACATAAGTGCATACGTCTCACATTTCAGTTTGAGCTGAAGCCCCAAAACATTAATATTGAATTCTGAGTCATTCCTCCTGTCCGGTGTCATTAAATGTTGATATTACTCTTATTAGCGGCATTTCCATCATTTCTGTAAAATTCCTGTGTGAAATTATGTTGACATTTGCTTCACTTTGACAGGGTTCATTTATTTTCTCAGTTTTCTCAGCTCAAGGTCCTCCAAGTAGCTCCAATTTCGCATTAAAAAGTTTCAATATTTGAAATGTTATGAACTCAATTTTTCTCTCTCTTTACAGATGCATTTTATGACATTGTCACTGTTGGTGCCCCAGCTGCCCACTTCCAGGGCTTCAAGTGTGGTGGTCTGCAGCGACTCCTGAGCAGATATGAAGCAGAGAAAAAGAGGTACAAAAGAAATAGCATGTGCTTAGAGGGTGCCTCGGTGATTTAATTCAGGACCAATGTTGGAGGAACTGGCTTTTATTGACAAAAGAATCTAACTTGGTCATAATTAATAGTGACAAACAAGTTTCCTTTGGCCCATGGACTTTATTTTTGGAGTCCCATACAGTTACTTACAGCCAAGCTATGCTGAAATTAGACTGGAACTCGAGTGCCTCTGACAGCTCAATTTGACTGGAGGCAACAGGCATGATGGAAAGGGTTTGTTGAGTCAGAACGTCCTCTGCACCTGTTCTTTTCCCTGGCAAGCATTTTTCTTCTTCCTAAAGATGCATGTGAACACTGAAGAGATGCTTTTTTTTCCCCCTGCAACTTCCCAGCTGCCAGCTGCAGCTCACACTCGAATTTTAAGGTTTTAAGAAAGGGGAAAATTGTCAGCTGAGTTCATGAGCAGCGATAGAACTGGTACTACACAGTGATGTTTAGAGTGCACGTGGACACCAGCTGTCAGTTGTCTGCAGTTAGCTGTGCACGTGAATGTGCAGTAATTGAGCAGTCGCGATAACCCCTCGTTTTTTTTTCCAAGACGTCTTCTAAAATAATATGAATTCTTCAAAAATATCTGTTTGTAGCATAACCTCTTTGTCATGTACTGTTCCCTTTCAAACCGGTGTTCAAGCTGCAAATATTTTGAGTGCCTTTCTCTGGCACACGGAGAGTCTTTCAGATTTTTATGTCTGATTGAGTTTGGCATGTGGCTGTGAACTCTCTGCCTGACGGCTTGATGGACAAAATATGTTTTGTTTGTTTCCTTCACTGACCAACACTGCTAGATTCCCAGATCCTCAATATTGGCTTAGTAAAATGAGCCCTGAATATTGTATTGTGCATACACAGATACACAGATAAACAGATTCACTGAAAATGGCCTTTGGGCTAACACCTCCATATGACTTTTTCAAACCTGAGATCAGCAGTTATCCTGTAAATGTTGCTGTCTTTGCCCTTTGGATGCAGGATGGAGCTGTATGTCACTGAGGTTCAGTATGTGGTCACTTGAGTGATGCCAGAAGAAATGAGGGGTGATTTTTCCCATAGCTCCCCATAGAGTGCAAAGTCATTACAGACCATGCCAGATCCAATTAGTTACAGAGTTTGCAGCTCAAGAAAACGGGGAGAAGCAAGATTGAGAAGGGTGAGGTGTGGGTATAAAATGGATAAGCTGATGGGAAAATAGTCGGGGGCCCATGCTGATAATAAAAAATAAAGAAAGGGCTTTTTTTACGCTGAAGCGCACAAGTGAATGTGCTGAAGATGGTCAGTTTTATCTGCTGCCACGAACAATGATAAGGTTAGCATATTTTCGAGAATCCACTGAAGTGAAATCATTCACTTTGAATGAGAGATTAGACTTTAGAAATAATTCTCCAGGGAGACACAGCTTTTTGTTTCATATTTGATTTAGCTAATGACTCACTGTAGCTTAAATTTTCCAATTTTCCGCCTGGCTACACGACTGCAGCCTGTACTGAGCCTACATGTTTGACCTGGAATGTAGTCATTTGTCAGTAAAAAAAAACAGGAATAAACTCAGATTCTCTAAGCATTCCCTTTAGCCACTGTGACAAACGTGCATGCTTACTGAATGGCTGAAGGACAGGAAGGACATCCATTATTTTATTGTTCAGTTTGCCTTTATTGTGCATACAGTGAGCATCTGACCAACTGTTTAGCCTTAAAAGGACCTGATGAGGCTTTTTTTTGTATGTGTTAATGCAAAGTACTGCTGCTGTTTCTAGGCGAGAGTCCCTTAATTGCACTGTAAGTCAAGACTATTTCAGCAGAGCAAAGATTCATGCACACACACACACACACACATACGTGCTCATTATACTCCTTCCAGTGTGCCTCCTCGCCTTTCAGAGGCAGCCTTTTGTAATCACATTTGATTAAAAAGGGAACAATCGGCAAGATGTGAGACTTGGCTATTCAATGTGATATTAATTCATCAAAGAGAAGATGGAAAAGGATTGAGGGAGGAAAAAAGGAAAACCTGAGCACAGAGGTGTTACCAGGAGGGCAATAAAAGAGCTATTTGTCTTTGTTCCCTGGACACTAGAAGGGGGGGGGGGGGTTTTTTTCAATCCCCATTAAAACCCTCCC
>VOQJ01001667.1:33837-46256 GCA_015052665.1 Apistogramma diplotaenia | reverse complement strand
GTTTGACCTGCTGCCCTCTGGCAGGTGTTACAGGTGCATCAAAGCCAGAACAAACAGACTCAAGAACAGTTTCTTTCCCACAGAAATAACCACCCTGAACTCACACACACTTTAACTGTGAAAATTTTTCAATCTGGACAGTATCTATCACGCTGTAATGTGCAATATCTGTTAACCATTCACCTAGTGCAATACTCACAATCTGTCATATGTACATCTGTATATTTTTAGCTTACACCTGTATATTTTTAGAGGTTGTATTTTACTTTGTTATATTTCACTTATTTTATAGCACTGAATAGGAGTGGCTCCAATCTCATTGCACCTCTGTATGATGACAATAAAGGCAATCTATTCTATTCTACAAGAATACGTTGCGCACATACAGTTGTTGATTAAAACAAATACTGTGCATTACATATACCAGCTAAAATATAGAAATTTAGTTCATATAGTAAAAACTCACTCCCAGCCCAAGCTAATCCCTAAGTTCTTAGCATTTCCAAACATTCAGTGGCCCTCCCTCTGTCCCACTGGTGTATAGCAAGTTTGGACTGGAATGGTAGGGTACAGGCAAATGTATATGCACTCAGTCAGTGTTGGATATACTGTTTCTGTGCATGAATACTATCCGTCCACCTCGTGAATTTCTGTCTGTGATGGAATGTGCATGTCCATTTACTAATGTTTCTTTGGCCTTAGTAGTCAAGTTTTAGCACAACTCAAGAATGTGAGGAAAACAATGACACTAGTACTGAAAAAGTGCACCAGTACAAGTTGTCACATTCAAAAAGTGACACTTCCTGTTCTTTCTGGAGACCAAAGTTTTTCTGTTGTTATAACCAACACAAAAATGTACAATTACATGTATGTTGACTGGTGCTTCAAAAGCATGTTGCATCTAAACTTTTGCTATAAGCTGAATTGTTATTTATATCAGTGTTTGGCTGTTATTTTAACAAGATGATCTCTGTCTCACTCTCCACTCAGCTGTGGTTGTTGTTGTTTAACAAGAAAGTATCTCTGCTGCATGCCAGAAGTGAGTCATGCTGTTCTTAATAATGTAAACTAAGTCATTAGACAGCTGGGCTCTACTCAAGGAAGAAGGTTCAACAAACTCTTGAGTTTAAAATCAAAGTCTGAGTTGATCAACTCTGATGTCAGGAACTGAGTTTCCTATTCCAGAGCAGCTGATCAGAGTCAGTTCAGTCAACTATGTTCACCCTGACACAGCATGTGTGAATAGGGAAAGAAAGGCATCATCAATGCAGTTCCGATATCAGGATTCACCATGGTACTACACTGAGCTTGGCCAACTCTGTCATAATCATAGACAGAATAAAAGTTTGTTACTGTACAAAATATATAATTTATTTTATAATGTCTGCTGTTATCATTTAATCAACTTGAATTTTCTTCAAATAAAGCTGAAATTTAATTATTCAGCTGAGACCTGATGGACAAAAGGCAGAAAACAGAGAGTGAAGATAAAATGTGGAGAAACAGCTCAGACAGGCCTCTGTTTTAGTTACTGTGACAGCAGTTCTCATTACTGAATAAAAGTAAGTAATGAGATTTAAAGAAAAACTGCTAATGTGATCTAAGATCAGCTTCACTGATAGATGATGGCTCTCTGACGGCCACAGCAGAGATGTTTCACTGAGTTACTATTAAAGGTCAGAGTTGATTCAGTTTCATATTCAGGTAACAAACTGCAGAAATTCTCAGCCCCAAGCCAACACCTCAGCAAGGCACAGAACAGGCAATCAACTGCTGGCCTGACATGTTAGTTTAAATGAGTAAACATCTCCAAGTCACACTGTCAGAACCCTCGAAGCACAGGCCGAGGAGGACGAGTAGAAATGTCTTAAAAACGTAAAAGGCTGGGTGACCTCTAATTTCTTTTGACAGTATAAAGTTGGCATAAAAGTTGAAATCAGTGAATGAATCTAAGCATCATCAGTTTAAATTCAAATTCATCTTTGCTACACTTGATATAACCCTGCATACGAACACCACAACCATGTGCGCCAGTCCAACACAAAGCTTTACTGCAAACTAACCTGTTTATCCAGCACTAAACTGCGGTATTTCATATAACCTTTGAATAACACGAAGTTTGTTTTGCAGGACGTTTCACAATATGAAAAATCATAACTTCCAGTATCAGATTTTTTAAATGTAAGCTTTAAATTTCCGACGTATCAACTGTCACTGAGAGTCCTTACCTTTAAATCTACCCTCTCTTCCTCCTCTTCTGCCCTCTTACATCTTCGCCCATCTCTAAGTGAACTTTCTCTCCCTGTTTTCTCTCCCTGAAAATACAGAAGTTGAACCTTTAGCTAGCACAAAAAAACATGTGAGAAACTGTTGGAGTGATTGTTGATATTTGTTGAGCATTTGGAAACTTATTATTTGAAATTACCTGCCACAACACGTTACACCATTTATTTTTGTACCACGACTAGAACTTACAGACATCTGCACCAAAAACGTCATTCTGGATTGTAAAATATTTGTACTTTGTTACTTCCCACCTCTGGTTTGAATGGCTTTACCTTGTCCTACAGTCTGATGGACCAGAAAGGGAGGACTCAAAACACCAAGACTCAGCAGCAGCTTCACTTCCTCCGTGTCCTCAGAAAAAAGAAAAAAAAAAACATCTGGACAAGAAACTGCTGCTGGCCTTCTATCTCCACAGCTGAGTACAGTGCAGAGGGTAATCAACACCACCCAAAGATCATGAGCTGCCCTCTGCCCTCCCTGGAGGACATAGCGAGAATCTGCTGCCTCGGGAGAATCAGCACAATCACAGGAGACCCCGCACATCCTGCCCATAACTTGTTTGACCTGTTACCCACCAGGCTGCCTTTCAGGTCAATTAAATCACACACTACCAAACTCACTAACAGTTTCTTTCCCTGAGCCATACAGACTGTAAATATACAATGATGCAAATTGTCATCTGATTCACAGTTTTTCCACTTGTTTATCTTACTTGTGTAGTAATGTACAGTTTTTGTATTTATAATGTATTTTACTGTATGTATTTATTTCATTCTACAGTTCCTATTATTGAGTACATAGAGAGCAGTATCTAAAAAGTGGCCACACCCATCTCAGTCACGGTGTCCCATCACTAGCCACCTTCAATACCAGACAACGTGTGTAATTCACATCTCAAACTAATAACAATGACAGACTGACACAACATAACTGGAATAACTGATAACGCTGTAATTAAACACAAACACCAATATGAACAGTCCCATGAGTCTTTGCTCTGGCAGCGCCTCCCCACAGCTTAAACTCTTGATAAAGTTCACAGCTTGGGCTGAATAAAATCTCCCTTAGTTACACTGCAATAAGCTTCGGGTGCTGGGGCTTCCCATGATGCACTGAGTGCTTCTTTTTCATTTACCTCTTTTCATTTATACACCGCTTTGTATTTAATAAGTATTAATTCTTTAGCTCTCTTATGCAGCATGTTTTTTGCCCTGTCTCCCACCCCCCCACCCCTACCCAGTTGTCTGGTTCTGCCTGATGTTTCTTCCTGTTAAAAGGAAGTTTTTCCTTCCCACTGTTGCCAAATGCTTGCTCATAAGGGGTCGTCTGATTACTGGGGTTTTCTTTATACTATTGTAGAAAGTTTAGACTATAAATCATCTTGAGGCGACTGTTGTTGTGATTTAGTGCTATATAAATAAAACGGAAATACATTAAAACAGTTACAGCTGCAAAGCAGCCCCAGACCATCACACTACCATCATCATGTATGACTCTTGGTATAATGTTCTTTTTATGAAATCAGACTAGCATTTATGTTCTTTTTGGTCAATTACCTGTTCACAGGTTGGGATAGCTTTTTTTCCCTTTTCCCCTTAAATGGCATCCTCTTTTATAAACTGAATTTTGAATGAGTTGGGTTATCTTCGTTTAATATTACACATTTCTTTGATCTGAACCTGTGACAAATAGGGTATAACAGCTGAGAATACAGGAAGGGAACAAATTATTTCCTATAAAACTGTATGGTCAGTATCTATTGTACTATAAGTGTGTAATTTCTTGGACAATGGCACAACGTTAACAGCTTTGCATCTGTACTCCAGCACAGACGATCCAAAATGAAACAATTAAGATGCCAGTGCAAACAAGTGTGGGGTTGGAAAACAAATTAACTGCTAAGCCATTTTTATGCACAGTCTCCTATTTTCAAGGACTTAGACAGGCGTCTTCATTATTTCTTCATGAACTGAGCCGTCAAAAGGTTTGGAGAGTATTCCAAAAGTGGCATCTGCATTTCAAATTCCTATCTCTGAACCTAAAGAAGCGCTCACTGCAAGAGTGAGACCATCTCTGAAGCAGCATTATTTTGGCTGTTTGAAACTCGAAAACTTGAAGTCTACAGCATTCTCTTCAAAGAACTAAAACAAACAGTGGAGGCTGTATGATGCATGGGCATGCATGATCACTGTGTATTTCACTGTTTATTGGTGATTTTATAAAATTCGGAAACAGCAGCCATATGAACTGTAGTTTACAGAGCTATACTTTCTGCTTGCATACAGGCTAATACAGTATTTTTGTTGTGACAACACTGCACAGAGCAGATGGGCAGCCAAGGGATCTCAGCTTGATCAAACTGCATTCCACTCACTGAAGACAAAACTAAGACAGAAAAACCCAAACAAACAAACAAGTGAAGTCAGTTCCAGCAAAGGCCTTGAAATGGGTACAGTGACATTAATTCATATGTGACATGATGGGTTCCAGACCCCAGGCAGTCTGCAAAGGATTCTTGACAATTTGCAGTTATGTTAATTTATTCAGTGCCATTTATGTCCTTGAAAATAATTGAGCCTACACTTCAGATCCATGTTAACTGTTTACTTTCCATCTACTGTGGTATAGAGAAATAAAAATCTGAAAATTTAATCACGGTCCAAAAAGTTCCTAACCTACCAGTGTGTGCAGAGCATGATTAAACAATGGAACTAGAAAGGCTCAGAAATATTTCTCTGAGGCAACAAATTGAAACTGAATTAAAAGCTGCTTGTTATTATTATAATAGTAACATTAGATGGAAAAAATGAGATTGTCAAAAAAAATTGTTGGTCAAAATAATTTTTCCGACAACCCTACCAAATTTTTTGGCAGTTTATAGACAACAACTTCTGGTTCTGAACGAATGGCATCACCATCCCAAAGACTCAACAAATGCATATTTCATGTCAAAATGCATGATCTCAAAATAGTGCATACAGGTAACTCTCCTCCTTTTTTTGTCTTTGTTCTCATTCCATTAAGAGTCCCAACAGTTCTTTACACACACAGTCTATTTGTTCTACTGTCTGGATGCATATAGTGGCACGCTGCAGAGGAACAAAGAATAGAAACAGGCTTTGATTCTCCACTATCTGGCAGCTGCTTTCACTCTGGTTCTCTTCTCCAAGCTGCCTGATTGTCTCTGGCACAGCATTAGTGGGCGTTGCTGAATTGTTCTCTTTGCCTGCATACAATTATGTTTGCTGGGTTCACCATATGATGATAAGAATGAGAATCGGGCAGAAACAATGTTCATTCATTAGAGCCATATTTATGCTTTCAATAGATATTACATTGCTATAATCCAGCAGAAAATCCCAGTCCCACTCACCAAAGAACCTAGGTCTTTTATTTTGTCTCTTCATGTTTTCTCAAAGGACAGAATAGTCAAGGCAACAGAAAGAGAGCTCTGTGGATAAAGACAACAATAGTAGCATCCAGCGAAGTGTTGTGGTTCAAATTTCTCTTCTTCTGAAACCTGCCACAATCTCACAGACAAATATTTCAAGGATATTTCCCTAGTGCAGTGTGTAATTTGTTTATTGTGTGCCGTGGAACAAACCTGGTAGTTCTCGGCACTGATTTCGGCCAGACCTACAGTATCAAAGAAAAAGTTCCAACTTGGCCACATTTGTTGTTTGGCACTGGCCAAACCAAAGTGGTTCAAAGTGGTAAATAATGTACAATTTACTGCCACTACTGGCCATGCTGCTTTCTCATATGAACCCTCAGGTAAAGAAAGAAGAGATGGATCCAGGGCATGCCAGGCATGATTTTTGTCATGGTTGTTAAGTGCAATTGAACCTAGACTTTAGACCTGTGTGATGGGGTGAAAACAGATTATCAGTGAATTCTCTAGCAGTTTAAGAGACCAGTCAGCAACCATCTGGCAACCACAGGATGTTGGGAGAAAATGTGTATTTTCCAAGAAGCTGCAAGTGAATTCTGGAGGCTGGTGCTGGTCTATGTGAAATAGTTTGCTAAAGCCCCATTCATGCAGGCCTAGGGACCAGACACTGAACCCCTGGTAACCACCAGTCACTAGGGAAAATTCTGTGACTGGTTGCTGCCAGTTGTTACTGTATGTAAAATGAGCCAAAACAGTATGTGATGCTGCACCAAAAAACCTCTCCGTGAATGCTTTGGTTGGTATGAGGTTGAAACGTTTCCCAGTAGCTTGCATGTATGATGCTGACTCGTCTGCATATGCTCGCAAACTACTAGCCAAGTAGTAGTAGAAATGTGCATCTTGAAAAGGAAACCCTTCTCCTTCAAAGTAAAAGTTGTACCTTTTGAAATGTGTTGGTTGCAGCAATTAGGCCCAAATTTCACTTTGAAGTTGAACATGCCACATTTCTGATGTGTCACACTTTTACACGTTTTAGTACAGCTGGGGGATCAAATGATAAGTGGTGCATTTCACGCAAAACTACAGGCAGCAACGGCAATTTGCTAGCATACATAGGAATCACTTGGGTGCAGCATTCTCTCTGCTTTAATTTCACCTGGCAACAGCCAACAAATTCAACCCCTCAACAAATAGTCATGGAATACACATTTTACCCCAGCAACTGGAGGTTGCCAAGGGGGCTGTGTTTTAGAAAAGTAAAAGAAATAGACCTTGGCCAAGTTCTAGTCCTGCCCTTGCACTCTCAGTGCACACAGTCACGTCTTTAGCTTATTAGCATTGAGGGTCTGCCACGTTACGTGATGTTTTGACCATACTCTGTGAAGGTGCAACAACTGTTTTGTGTCTAATACTGATGAAAATCCATGCACTTACAGTTATGAGTTCCATATGATTATTTCCATGGTATACACATGTAAAGGACCCCTTGGGCTCACATTTAAACACATTGGGGGTCATTTTTCAACATGCAGGAAAAATTTTGTCAAAGAACATATTTTATCTAAACCATAATCTTTATGTAACCCAAACCGAGCAGCAAGTGAAAAAAGGGTGAAGTAAACTGTAGAACTCTTTGGTGACAAAGTTGGAACTTGCACCCAGCATTGCCCTCTGACCTCTAAATGTGGGTCTTTTTGCTCTTTAAAAGTGGGTCACTATCTGTCTTCATGTCATATTGCTGTGGCCAATGCATCAAAGAACCAACTCCGCTATATCTGACAGAACAGTACTATATGATGCAGCTGTATGATAACAAATTGGAATAGCAGTATATCAGTATCCTAGTGTTTTAAGATTTAATGTAGCTATAATAGTGTGGCCTAACATGGTGCATGACAAATATATTACAAGTACCTTAAATTATCATTCTTAGGAATCTGCCCCTGACCATGTATCTTGCAGGTATTATTACTGTGATAGCTCCAGACTGTTGTCAAGAGGTGAGGAAAAATAGTGAGTGGTGGTGGAAAAAACCCACCACAAAGCTTTTACGTTATATAAACTCTGTTCTATGAGCTGAGGAATCATTTAGTGGCAGTTTGGCTCGTGCACATGAGAGCTGCATTTGGACACCTGCCTAGCGTTCAGGCAACCTGAACAGAATATATAGCATATTGTCTGAATCTGTTAAAAGACGGAAGTGGCGGCAGTGTATGTGTCGCCAACAAACAGCAAGGAACCGAGTGCAGTACAACAAAGTGCAATGTCTGCTTGTTGCTGTCAAAAAGCTGTTACTCTACAGCTTCAGTCAGCAGTTTGCTCACCGAGGCTGGAGGGTTTATGAAAATAAAACAACACGCATTTAACTGATGACCGAGCTTCGGAGAGAATTGAGAAAAAATGAAAAACTCTGCCCAGAAGAGGGATGGAGATTTAAAAAAGCATGCAAGTTGTTTTCTTAGAAAATATTACCCATATCACCCATGTACATTGTCATGGTCCCCAGCTCACACTCTCTCTCCTTCATCTGTTGGCGTGAGTGTCTGTGCCAATGTGTAATCTCGTTGTACTTTGTATGATGTACGCTTTATGATGACAATAAAAGCTATTCTTCTTCTTCTTCTTCTTCAAAAGGCTGGACTATCTTCTCAGTCACCACCAGATTGGCGCTCTGCATTCAGTATACAGTAGCTCGCTTGGTTTCTAACTCTTGTTTATGTCAGCCATAGTGTGTTACTTACAGTACCTTCATCTTTCTGTGTCCAGTGGCCCATATCAAAAAGATGGAAATAGTACTGAAATAGACTGTTTAGTAAATGTCTTTTCTCAGCTATACCACTGTGTGCCACACCTGTGTTCAGGTTTCCACTCAGACTTGACAGACATGGCTTTGTGCACTTAAAAACCAGTTTGTTTCCATTTAGTGTTACATTACCAAGAAAAATGCTTTGAGGATCACGCAGATCTTTTTTTTTAAACAGTCGAGCCGGTTGAAGGATTTGGCTCAAAAACATCCCCACCATGTCCCTGGTGCCCTGAGGCTACCACTGCGACACTACAGTCATGACTTTACATTTGTGTGTGTGTGACAGCCGGGCCATTAATAGCAGCAAAGCCCTGTGGGGAAGCAAGTTAGCTGTAATTACTCAGCTATGAGCAGAACTGACCTGTCACACTTTCCACAGCTCCCTGGATGGAGCAAATCATAGGCAAGGAGGGGAGTTTGGGATATTACAGTCACACTAGATGGAAGTGTCTCCGCACAGAGTAAAAGTGCACTTTGGTCAGGGGTCATTGCATGTTTCGTTTAAGACTTTCTAAAAGCTTTATCTCCTATATGTAAATAAAATCTCTGACCCTAATACACATCTTAATGTAGCCAGGTGGTTAAAACCTATAACTTAATTTTAATAATGGGGTTTTCCATCTGTATTTGTAGTTTTTCTCATGGGATGTTTGGGTAGTTACTGGCAGATTCACCTAATGTTACAAACGTCCAGTGATGGCAGCATCACAAAGAACAGCGGTTACCCCTTCAAGTTGTTGCCAAGTGCATCTTTGGTCTATGATTAGTGTCACATTTGTTTTACATCTGGGTTGCGTTTGGTCTGCACCAAGCTGGAGACGCATTGAGGACGGTGAAGTAAAAAATGAAACTGCTTTGTAAAGTACTTGATAAATATGCTGGTAATGTGCTGAAATGCATCAATCAGGCAATATTTAAACGAGATGTGTTTGCTTGTTGGTGTTTGTGTTAGTGACCGATATCTGCCAAGCAGGCTAAAGATCGCTATGTTCATACCTGTGTAGCAAAACGCCAAGTGTGCAGTGAAGGTAGCAAAACTGCTGTGAAGCGATTTTATTATTATTTGGTGGTTTGGGATTGGCATTAATTTGTTCCTCTGTTTGCATTTTACTCGCCATTAAAGTACTGCTGCGAAACTGTCATTGTGTCCTGTGTGACAACAAATTTCCAGTGCAACATTAATAAACACTTTCCATCCTGACTGAGTTCTGCAAACATATTATCAAGACTGACAAGATGGAACTTGACACTAAAAAAGAAAAATGATTGACTCTTTCATTAAAACATTAAAATTAGGTCTTATTTTTGTTTTAGGTTTGGTCTCCAGCTCGTATCTTTTCATTTCATGCTGTGTGATATTCATATTACACATCATCAAAAAGAACAATTTGCAGGGTCATCACATGACAGAGGTGAATGTGAAGCTAGACACAAATGCATAAACAGTATTTTCCAGATCAGAGGAGAGACTACAGCCCTCAATTTAGAAATGTTCCATAGGTGAAAGAAACAGGAACGTGTGATAGATTTTATATGCAAGTCAAATCCCAAGGAGGACTCAAATACTACACCAAGATTACAAACAGTGGTTTTTGCAGGTGAGCAAAAGGAAGCAATCACCCGACTGATAGTTGAATGAATATCAGGAGGAGCTATAATCATCGTCTTGGTTTTGCCAGATACAAGGGAACTGCTGGAGAGCCAATCACTGATCTGGGATAAACAGCCAACTAGTATGGACAGCCTATCCAACTGGTGAGGCTTAAAAGACATGTACAGCTGAATGTCATCCACATAAAAATGATAAGAAATGCCCAAGAAAGACTGAACGATACCAGCTAATGGACGGATGTAAATGGAGAATAACAATGGACCCAGTATTTAACACTGGAGAACCACACAGGATAAAGAAGTAGTGCCAGAGGAGAATGCGTCTGCCTCAAGTCCACTCAGATAAATAGGGAGGAAAACCAGTCAAAGACTGAGCCAGAGATACCAGCCAAAACCTTAGGTCTGTTTAATACAATATTATGGTCAATGGTATCAAAGGCAGCACTGAGGTCAAGCAGTATGAGAACAGAGCAATTTCCTGCATTGGATGCCATTAGAGGATCATAACAGACCTTTAAAAGAGGAGTTTCAGTGCAGTGCTGCCTCTGAAAACCGGACTAAAAAGGGTCAGAAATCTGTCATGTGCATAATAAGGATCTTAAATTGGGTTTCAACAACTTCTATGCTAATAAATGGTAATTTTGAAATAGGCTAGTAACTGCTGGGAGAGCTGGCGTCAAGATTAGATTTTTTTTAAGTAGAGGAACATAACCTTGCCTCGGTGTTAATAATAGACTCTAGTGAAGGACCAATACTTGCAAGAGATCCAAACAGGACAGGAGGTGGTACAGTCTCTATAATGAGGAAGATGAGGGTTTCATGTTATCCATTATACTAGTTAAGTCATTTAATGTAATTGGAGAAAAATAAGTAAAGGACGAGGGGCACTGAAGGTAATTTTCAAAAGGTGAAGAAACAATAGAAGAAACAATAGAGAGTTTGGATTTTAAGCCCATCACCTGATTTACGCTGCTGTCATCATCAGAGACTATCAATGCATGCTGAGGTGGGGGAGAAGCATTGCTGTTAATGATGTCAAATAATACCCTAGGATTCTTTTTATTGCAGTTTATGAGGCTGTTAAATTAAGAAGACCTTGACTCTTTCCCTGTTTCATTGTAAGAGTAGAGAAGTTCTTTAAAGTATTCTTTATGGACAATCAAACCCATGGTGAGCAGAAAACAACAGAGTGATGACTAATTTTGTTAGGAGCATCTTTATCCATAATAGCTAGGCAATGTTCATTTACACGGTGCTCAACATCATCATCACAAGAGGATGAAAAATGAAAAAGAAAAAACCCCAGCAATAACAGAGTCATTTCTGTAGTTTCTACTAGATGCAGGCATTTAGTAGAAACTACAGAAAAAGTCTGAGGTAAAAGAGACAGATTTATCATCACCGAAACCAACTTGAACTATACTTAAATTGTCTAAGGTGACGCCAAAGCTGACGACCAAGTCTAAAGTATGTCCTGCAGAATGAGTAGGCCCAAATACATGTTGAATGAAGTTGAACGAGTCCAAGATGCTCAGGAATTCCTTAGCAGTACTGTCAGATGAATGATCAACATGAGTTTTGAAGTCCTCAAGGATGATAATCCTCCCCAATTTAGTAGTAAAGCATAAAAAGAGAAAAGATGTAGCAGATCCTGGTGGCCGATATATTAAGATACTGTACAGCTTTTTTCCAGTTTTAGTCAATCATCACGCAGAAATTGCGTGGCATAAAATGTATTTTTATGGATAACAGTAGTTCCACCTCCTTGGCCTCCTTGGATCTGATGAGAACATAAAAATGTCACCAAGACAAAGTTCTAAAACATAAGACAATTCACTCTCACATTGCCATGTCTCAGAGATAAACATGAAATCCAGCATCTCGCTACAAAACAAGTCATTTAAAAGAAATCTCTTGGAGCATGTGAAGAAACTAGGTTCAGAGCAATTCTGGGTTCCTGCAGCGATGAGCTGTAGCCTTCCACACCTTCAGATGACAATCTAAGGAAACACAGAAACCAGTCCAACTCCAGCAAATCTCAGAAGAACCAGTCTGGCGGCAGCCCAAGAGCGAAGCTACGGAAAATCAATGGCTCAAAAATCCCTCCACAGCCAATGAAAGAGCCAGCTCTCTAGTCGGGTTCCTGACCAGCACCAAGGGAGGCATGCCAGGAACCAAGTCGTGCTCAAGTGCCCGTGGAAAAGCAAATTCACTTTGGTGAGACTGGAAACTATCCATGGTGAATTTGATCGCCAATAGCATTATATATATATATATATATATATATATATATATATATATATATATATATATATAAATATATAT
>VOQJ01001667.1:18826-31754 GCA_015052665.1 Apistogramma diplotaenia | reverse complement strand
GGTATTGGATTTACCACTCAGGTTGATGACTCACTCTGTCAATAAAAAAGTAAAAGTGCCGAATGAACTTTGAGCCTCAGCAGCTGCTGTCCTTTGCAGATAATTGTTAGCTTACTGTGCAGGTTTTATCCCCAGACTTAGCAGAGATGATGAGTTTGTGTGACCTCTGTTTTATCAGATTTCCAATAAGATGTTTGCAGACATATATAGGTGCTGTGTCAAGAACCTGACTGATCGTAGGTTATTCATAGGTTGCCTGTTGCTCTTTAAAGGTATGGAACTATATTGTCTACTATATAGTTGGGATTCTCTATAAAGACTAGTTTTCCATAGCAACTGGGTATAACAATAGTATGCTTTCTTATCGCTGGTATGATAGTAATGCAGTCTCTCATGTGTTACATTTGTTTGTGGTGGATCACAAGTAAGCTTGCCTTAGCATACATTTGTCTTTTATTGCCCCATCAGCATGATAGAAGGCAACTCATAACCCTGAAGCTGAAAAAATGCAAGTGGTGCTTGTTGCTCTTGTGAAAGGATTTATTAAACGATGGACTAAAATCAACAGCAATTCAAAATGAAAGGTTACAAGATTAAAAAAACAACACAAAAATGAAACCAATTTTTCCAGGTAAGTTAAAAGAAGTTCTTTAGTAACAACAGAACCATGTACTGTATAGTACCTACCAAAATCATCTAATAACCTTATATATGAAAACACAGATTAATTAAATTACAGCAAAATCATGATAGACGTGCAAAGTCGGCAATAAAATACTCTCTTTTTTTGAAAAACGGACTTTCAATACAAATAATCTTTAACATAAAAAAACTACTAATGTAGCATACTTAAGTTCTTCAGGCTGTTCATTCCACAACTGAGTCCTACCAGCAAACCCTCCTTCTGTTTTTTGTCCCAAAATCCAGAGAATTTGATTCCATTTCGTTTCCAAGACCAAAATAGCAATAACTAAAAATGTTTTTGATGGCAGCAGAAATCTGAGCTCCTGGAAACAACCTGTGCAAGGATGAGCGGCTCATACAAACTCCACTAAGTGCAGCCTGGGTTTGAACCTGGGACCTTATGCTGTACGCCATCATTCTGTTAATACTGGACTCTGTGGACTGGGTGGTTCCATAGGAATTCCGTTGTTGAAAAATTGCTAACACTTTGCCTAAACGGGAAATGTATAGGGAGCCGCACACTGCTTGCTTGCATGTCAATCATCCTTACGAGTTTTCTGGATGTAGTTTCCTGAAGAAAGTCCAACCAACAAAACCATTACCGTAGCTAAATGTCATGGCTAACCACTATATTGCCAAAATGATTCATTTAACCATCCAAATAATTAAATTCAGGTTTTCCAATTACTTCCATGGCCATAGGTGTATAAAATCAGGCATCTAGGCATGCAGACTGCTTCTACAAACATTTGTGAAAGAATGGGTTGCTCTCAGGAGCAACTGCAACTCAGCCACAAAGTGGTAGGACACATAGGTACATAGTGCGCAGAAGTCACCACTTCCTGCAGAGTCAACATAGACCTCCAAACATCATGTGGCCTTCAGATTAGCTCAAGAACAGTGCATAGAGAGCTTCATGAATGGGTTTCCATGGCTGAATAGCTGCATCCAAGCCTTACATCATCAAGCACAGAGCAGTGCAGACCTGTTCTCTGGAGTGATAAATCACACTTCTCCATTTGGCAATAAGGTGGATGAGTCTGGGTTTGGCGATTGCCAGGAGAATATGAAAGTCTGGTGGAGGGGAGTTTAAGCAGAAGAACCTGACTGGCCTGCACAGAGTTCTCAACACCTCTGGAATTAATTAGAAGAGAGACTGCGAGCCAGGCCTTCTGCTCCAACAAACCTCACTAATGCACTCCTGTAGGAATGGTAAAAAATACCCATAAACACACTCCTAAACCTTGTGGAAAGCATGTGAAGGCAAGCAATCGAATACATTTGGCAATATAGTGTATGAGGAAAGCGGCTTAATTTTGCTTTTCTGATAGTTATGATTAAGGAAGAAGCAGTTACCTGTAATTTGCCAGACAACATAAAATACATCTGAAAATGACATTCACACAATATTTTGTTGGTTTAAAACATCATAGAAAAAAAGTCTTTGTGTCTTTGAAAAAGGTGTCGTTCTTGGTCAGTCTACACACCATGCAGGATTTTGTTTCTCCTCAAGTTGTGCTTTTCAAAAACTTGGCACCATAAATAAGAACAAGACCACCCCCTCCCCCCTTAAAAAACAGCACAAAAAACAGACTAGATCGTCCTTTAACTCCAGCAGTGTCTGTGCTTCATACATTTTTACTGCACTCAAATTCTGGTGTTTTCTTGCAAGTTTTTGCCCCTTGTAATTTCTTGAGAACTTTAAAAGCTCCACATTTTCTGGGTTTCCACAAGGCAGTCAGGTCTCATCGTAAGTCTCCCATCCTGGAGAAGGACAGAATACAGTGAGCAAAAGCATGTGCTTTATAATAAACATTTTTAAATAAACCGTATCTGTGCACCTACTGAGTGTTTGGGATGCTGGTTCTCAGGCAAGCGTGTCCTTCTTTTATCTCCTTTCCCGGGACAAGCTTGTGCTACATGATTGAATTCGGGATGTCACTGCTTGTGGTCCCACCAGCTCTTCAGCTCTCAGGGACTGCACTAGATCACTGTACCACAGGGAATGTTTGGAAAGCTGCGTGGTGTCACTTGTAGCTTTCATTTGTACCTGGGCAACATTGAAAGAAAGGAAAGATATATACAGTAGGTTCTAAGACAATTTGCTGCATACTGTGACAGGCTAACAGAGTTATCTTAAAGGAAGTTTCATTTTTCCTTTTGTTTCTCTCTTGGAGTCGTTTCCAGTGCCAAAAAAAGTCACCCAATGTGATCTGTTAAAGATTACTTCAATAATCTTTATAATGTATTTAACAGAAATGCAGAAACAAGCACATTAAAATCATTTCAGTTATTATGAATCTTTTGTTAGTTTTGAAGTGTAATTTGTGCTAGCAAGGAGGTTTTCATACCTTTTTTGCAACCAATTTCACCTAGCAACTGCCAGCAACCATTTGCCAACTGTTTGGGAATGTACACTCTTCCCTAGCGACTGGTGGTTGCCAGGGAAGAATATACATTCCCAAACAGGGAATGCATATTCTAAAATGATCTCTATAGGCCTAACATGTCTATTCAGGACACTACACTAACCTAATGACAAATTAAAATGCATTTTGCAGTGAATTAGCACATCTCTCAGAAAGACTTGCAGTACTCACGTGAACAAAGATGACCACTGATTTATGACCTTTCTTTTTGGAAGACATCTAATCTCACTGTTCAGTGAGCTCAGTTGGTGCCCTGGTTGAAGTGCTCCAGCACAGTGGCATTGGTCCTTTCAAACAGCCACTGCTGGCTGAGAGACGTCGGGTCACACGTGTTCATGAAGATTCGCCGCTCACTCGGACTGCTGTCAATGCAGCTGTTACTGACGGGATGATACAGACTCTTATCCTGGAGGAAAGACAGAGTCATACACATGTTACATAAGAAACAAACTGTTTCACAGAACATTTCCTTCTTGGGAGAATTTGGGAGCATTTCAGGGAAAAGTCCAATATGTTGAATACAAATTTAACAGCAGTAGCATAACTAAAGCATTATACTCCACACCTACTAAACCTACTTCTTGCTGTTGCTTGGTGTTACTGCCTGCAGCATGTTACACTTTGCTATTGCAAACTGTGTCTCCCAGCCCTTTACAGGGAACACACTGAAACTTGAAATTTTCCAGGTTCATCCCCCCAAGTGTTACTGAAGGACATTACAAGACTTTTTTTTTCACCTTCTGTGACTTTTTCAAAATTCAAACAACAACATTAAATAGGATGAATTAGTAAATACAATTATTTTCTACAAGCAGCAATCTCTAGACGCTCACACTCTACATGTGTGCATCATACCTTTCTGTACTGCCACAGCTGGTTCCCCTTCATGCCGTGACAGTCATACAGGGTGACCGGGCTGCTGTGGGAGACGGCATCAAAGCACAGCTTCCTTGTATGCATGGGGTCACCCACCCGGATATCCTCTCTCCAGCCAAATGTTAACACCTGCAGGGAGGACATCGCAGCTATAACCGCAGCTGACAGTTTCCTTCCTTTGTTGGTCTTCTTTCAATTTCAACTTGTTTTGTTAATTGATTTCTAGTTCAAATTGAGGTTATTAGGTTGAGAGTTTTGTGCAGTGTTATCTACTGTGCAGATAGCAAAGCTAATTTTATTTATACAGCGCCAAATCACAACAAACAGTCGCCTCAAGGCACTTTTTCTTGTAAGGTAAAGCCCTTACAATCATTACAGAGTAAACCCAACAATCAATACGACCCCCTATGAGCAAGCACTTGGCGACAGTGGAAAGGAAAAACTCCCTTTTAACAGGAAGAAACCTCCAGCAGAACCAGCTAATGAGAAAAGCATTTTAGCTAAGTTTGATTTATGAAGTGATTTCCCATATCAGTGTTTACACTGAATTACTCATGCCCACAAGAGTCTGCTCTTCAAGAGATCCTAACATTTACACTCAGGTCCAAAAGTCTTTGGACAGTGACACATTTTTGCTTCTGTCCACAACCACAGTGGATTTTAAATCAGTCAATATCTGATTAAGGTGGAGAGTTTTCAGCTTCAGCATTACAACCATTTGTATCCATTAACAGTGAGACAAGGTAGCATCATTTGAAATTTTGAACATTTTTGCAATCAGTGACTGACTAATGTATATAAAACACAGACATCACCCATTCTTGGAGCTTCTCCTCTTACATGTTAGAGCTCTACTCTCCTTTTACTTGCTGCTCGTCTGTGGGTCTTTCTGCCTTCACTTTGTCTGGATTGAGTTCAGATGACTGACTTGGCCACTGATCAATATTCCATTTCCTTGTCCTTAGAAGTTCTTCTGTTGCTTTTATAGGATGCTTTGGGTTATTGTCCATTTGCACTGTCCAGAGAGTATGACTCTGTACACTTCAGAATTCATCCTGCTGCCTCTATCAGCGGTGACATCACCAATAAACACTAGTGGACCAGTTTATTGTCTCATATATCGCCTCTACCCAGTCTGAAAGATAAGCTGGGACTATGAGGTTTTGGATCATCAGCTGTTTCTCTCCCTCCTCACTACTTCTTTTCATCATTCCAATGTAATCTTGCTTCATCTGCCCCCCCCCCAATAAAAGCTAAAAGATAAAAAACAACAACAAAAAACAGACTGTGCAGAGTCTAAGTTTGTTTCCTTGTTCTTGAGTGTAACCAGTGCTTTGTTTTAAACTCTGTATTTTCATTCATGAAGGCGTCTCTTGATTGTGCACCTTAACAATGACACCTGTTACTTGCCTCACTCATGTTTTTGCTGTCTCTCACTAACAGTTCCAATAAACTGCTGCCACATGCACGTTCAGCACTTGGAATCATCTCCATATCTTTAACCTCTTTGATTTGTCATGCAGTAATAAGAGAACAGGCCTGACCCGGCTATGAAAGTGCTTGCCAGTCACTTTTTCAATTACTTTTTAAGAACTGGAAAATGTGGGCCCACAGTATGTATAAAAATGGCTGTAATTTTTAATACCTTTGTTAAAACGCTACTCAAATTAAAGTTGAAGGTCTATATTCCAATTGCATGTGGACTGTTTGGTTTAAAGAAAGAAAAAGAAAAAAATGTTCATGAACCTGAACCTGTGTGACCATGTAACCTGTGAGTGATTAATGTGACAACTGTACATGCACTGTCATTTTAGGCTTTGAAAAAAACATTTCACAAGGTAGCATATATCAGAGCATAGACGTGACTTAATATTATCAGTACATTTGAAGCTGATTAGTGACTAGGCTTAAGACATTCTGACAAATTCTGAACAATTAAGGATAAAAGTCACAGGACCGTCAATTAAGATTTAACAATTTAAATCAATGGACCAATGCTGTTTCATTTATATTCCTTCTAAAGCTAAATTTTGCTGCTGCTGGCCCAGCATCTCAAAGGTTTCAGGACAGGAAATGAAAGCCCAGCTTGTTTATACAGTAAGGGTACTTTATGACTTTTACCTGTCCGTGACTCCAGCCCACTTCACCACGCCCTTTCACACAGCTTTCCACACGTATGGGGCTCCCTGACACAAAGTGCTTGACCTCCATACACATGCCACTGCCCACATTCTGTATCTGGAAAGCACATATACCAATGTGACACTTGTGTAGATCAGAAAGCCATGAACATGCTGTCTGGAAGACAGAGATTATGCTGCACAGCACAGTCAGTTATCTATCTAAGTCTTATACATGTAAATAGTTTTACTCTGCCATCCACAGATGACTTAATGTGTGCCCTGCTCACTAACATCAACAGCTTGTTTTTTGTTTGATCTTTTCTTTTAATTTCTTCTTTTGTTGTGTACTTCACATGTAATGGCTTACAGGCATGTTTTGCCTGCCAGGAGTGTAGCTGGGCTCTTATAGGAGTTGCAGTGTGCTAGGGTAGAGGGCAAACATACTAAAAATAATGTTTTATTGCAAATGGGTTTCATCATTGTTTCTTGTCTGTTTTTGCCGCTGAGAATTTTGGTATCACTCTCTTCAGCACATAGCTCAATCCTTTCTACCTCTTAACAATTCCCATCAGTATTTCACATCTCGTAAAATCGAAGTCCTTCAAAACATTACACACGTTGAAACCAGAAGGGAAACTATTTTCCTGCCTTCAGCCACTTGATCTTGGTGCGTTCACGTAATATATTCATAGTGTATTTTTACAGTGAAATGATTGTTTTAAGTGTGCTGAAAAAAGGTATTTTTGGTTTTGACTAATTGCACAGGATAACTACAATTATTCAAATTTGTAGCAAATTTACTTCCGTGGCTTCAGTTTGAGCCCTCAGGTTCAAACATGGTGTTCATTATGGACAAACTGGGGTCTAATAACAGGACACCACTCGGTCGGAGATCAGGCGAGCTATTTATCTCAATCACGCCCCTCCAGGTTTCACTGTTGTTGTAGCATTGAAGTCTCCCAGTAGAACAACGTCCACCAGTGAATACGCCATCATACAGCGATCTTTTTTTCCACAAGGGTCGTGTCAATCTCAATTTCTCTGGCCCCCTCATCCAACTCGAGAAAACTTAGTGGGGGGCAAAAGCCCCCAGGGAACCGAGCCCCTGGGACCACTGGGACACACAAATCCCTCCACCACAAGAAGGTGGCAATTTGCTGTCATTTAGACTCTGAACTCATCATTTTCAGTACATATTTTACAAAAATCAGTGGGTAAATAGTAAACTCCTCTTATTTATGATGCAGAGCAGCTTTAGCAGACTGTTAGCATTAAACTGTCAGTGTTGAACAATGATTACAACATCTGCATTCTGTCTTCACTTCACACAGAAAGATTATTCCAGATGTGTCTTTAAATTTCTCTATTGCCTTAAATCTATATGCAATCATCTTCCCATTAACCTACTTTCCCCACTTGTACCAAATCCAGCTCTTACCTCTCCCCATGCAGCAGCAGGAGGCTCTACTGGTGGGTAGTGTTTGGGAAGATCCCAGGCCACTTCATTCATGAACCACTTAAAGCTCTTGCAGTTCAATCGAGTCCTCAGCTCTTTCTGCACCGTCATGTCACCGGCAGACAGGTGCCGATACTCGGGCCGACGCTGGTACACGTACTCGGCGTATTCGTCCATCCAAACTTCTGCTACACGTTTCAGATTCTGAAATCAAGTTAAAAACGTGTCTCGTGGTTTTCCAGCAGGGAATCAGACCTCACACATTAGCAATAATGGGATTGTTATAGTCCAATAGTGTTCAAGGGTCCACTTGGGTATGAGTCATGTAAACTTTACTATGTCTTGTGTTTGTTGCGGCTTTATGCCACAATGCATCAACTATGCGTTGACCTACGAATCTGCTCAGGCAACAGCATCCGTGACTTAACTCTGTCCTGTAATAAATCCAAATAGCAGCAATTCGCTTCTTTATTGCTGCCGTTTCTTTCTCTTTTTTTCTCCATTGAAATTTATTTGAGCTACATGTATTGAAACTGGCCTATACACTGTCCTTTTTGATTCAGCTTTGGTTGGAATGAAACCTCAACAAACAGGGAAAAAAAAAAGAATCTCCTCTTTGATGTACAGGGTCAACTGATTCAGGGACATTGCCATTTCAGTGAAGCTCGGTTAGAGACTGCTGATCAGAAAAACAAAACAAAGCCGGTTACTTTCAGTTGCACACCAAGCCATACTGAGCCATGTTCCAGGCTGAGAGCAGAGGCATACATAATGAATGGTGTTTGGCTACACCTCAGATGATTTAGTGCTTTTAGATAATTTTCCATTCTGTGCAGATACTGAAAAAAACAAAAAAAACAAAGGAACTTCAGCTCATTCCTCACAGTAGCACCTGCAAAGGCTATAAGTTGGAGATAGTGGATACATTGTATATCGCTGCCTCCTTCCTGGTGGTCTTTTGTGACTGAATGCTGAGCAGACTGTAAAGTGCTCCTTTGAGAAGCATGCACCAGTGAGGAGAAAGAGTGGTGTACTTAGTAGAGGATGTAGAAAACACAAACCCTGCACTTTGTTATTCTGCATCATGTGTGTGTGTGTGTGTGTGTGTGTGTGCGTGCGTGTGTTATAATAACATCTTATCTTCCACATAAAGTCATAATTAGCAGAGATCCAAATATCTTTTTTTAAATATATTTTTGAAACAGCCCTGTGTGAATACATTAAAAACACTAGCACATCATTTGTTGATTTTTTTAGCATGTTTGACTGCTATTCAATCATTCTTTGTTCAAAAATCTCACTGATAGCAGCTTTTGAGAGCGCAAACAGGTGCCTAGCAAGTGTTTCTGTGAGTGTGCAGATGACAGCAGGCACCATAATGCAGGTCAGACTGAATGCTCTCCCTAAGACTTCTCAGGATGTTACAGTAGAAAGCTGAATTGACTCTGGTGGATCCATTCATGGTGCACCCCACCATGCATGCTTAAAAAAGAGCGTGTTCCCTTTATTGATCGGGCTTTTCATCTTATAGATAAGGTCTCTACTAACTCAGAATACAATACATTGTTGTGACTTAAATGTAACAGATGTGATGTCACAGTGGCAGCAATGGGAGCCTCTGTATTATGTTCTTACAGTATCCATGACTGATCCACTGCACATAGTGAGAAGAATTACCTTTGCCAAGCTGATCCCACCAGGGACTTTGTAGGGGACATACTTCCTATAGATGTGTCCTACCCTGGAGCAAGGGATGTCCTCCATCCGACCACCACACATCCACAGCTTCAGAGACACAAAGAGAGGGAAAGAAGCCTTTCATCTGATGAATCTCTACAGTGTTTAGAAGCTTTGTCCATTTTCAGATTCAAAGAGATGCAAAAAGGTAAAGCAAGGTGAAGGAAGGGGATGATGGCAGATGAGCAGAGGACTGATGGCTAAGCAGAAAGAGGAATAAGGTACAGTGATTCTAAGAGGCTTATAAATCCTCAGAAACCAACAGTAGAGAGGAGATGTAATAAAGATGAGATGGCCGAGCAGAGGAGAGCAGGTAGGGGCAACAAAAAAACAAATTATGGAAAGATGGTGGCCTGACTTCACCTAAGAAGGAAGGTCAGATGAGAAAAGGGCTCCCTGATAAAGCACTGATACAATGCTCGTGTTACAGTACGATTAAAATATTGCTGGCATTTAAAAATAATGCGAAAACCTCAAAAGTTTTATAGGAAAACAAGACTTTTGCCCCTTTTTACTATTCAAAGGGATTTTAATATGTTTTAAGCACCTTAATGTGTTTGTCTGAAGCAAGAACAAACCTTCCTTTAAAGCACTCTTATTTTTCTTTTCACTTGTCTATCTGACATAACAGACATTCAATAGTGTGTCTTCATTTTAATCCTCCAACTATAATAAAGTAAGCTGTGACAATTTGCTTACTCGGCTTACAATGCTGAAAATAGACCATGAGGAGGACGGAAGGCTATGAAAAGGGTAAGAAAGAAAGTCTTAAAGGCAGCAGCAGGGTGGAAAATGGGTTTTGTTTTAGCAAAAATAAAAGTGTGGAAATGAGAAAGATAAACAATAACAATGAAGAACAGTTTGGAGGGAAACTGTAGCACTTTTCATCCTGGAAAGAAGAAGAAGGAGAACTTCTATGACTTCTAGTTATAGGCACAAATTTCAGCAGTTTTCAGTAGCTGAAAGATGCTGGTAAACCCTTTGATCACCAGCTATATGGTTACAGGTTTACAGTTAGCGATTGTCTCAATTCATTCGATGTATATTGTGGTATTTTCTTGAGCAGTGTGGCTGGCAGCCTGCAGAGATAATAACATTGAAGCTACAGAGGATTGTAGAGGAATGTAGTGCAGATTGCAAACCTTGAAGACCAAAATAACAGCTACTTGTCATTTCCAAGGCATCAAATGATGTCAATTTGCCAAACCTGCTGGCATCTCGATGTAATGCCAAAGGACACTTTACTGTGACATGTCTCACTAGCAACTTGTTACATATGGATGCCTTTAAAGGATGCATTTAAATGTTTCCTAAGTAAATGTTAATGTTGTGACTGAAAAAATAAAGTGCAAAACGCACCTTGTGCAAATCTCTGTAAGAATACCAGCAGCTGACACAATGGCTGTTTTTCATATGAGCTGGAGCAGAACTGCTAGCATACACAAACTGGAGTTTAAATGAGAAGGAAAGATGCTTCCAATAAATGGGAAAAATGAAGGGAACTCACTGTCACCATATCATTTTCATGTTTAAGGACTTTCAATCTTCAACTTCAACCACGATCAGTTCGATACAGGCAACATTCTAATTCACCCATCTTTAGAAATTAAAATAAAGAGATTTATGGTCTCTGAAGGATAAATCATTCTTATATGGGTTACTCCATGAGATTTCCAGCAGCAAACGCATATTAATAACATGACTTAACATATCTGATAGTTCTAAGCACCCTAAATTCGTATAGCCCATTTAATCTTAATATGAGTTTTGCAATACGAGAGGAAGACATCGCCATCCCATCAGGACATTAATCTGTTTGTGTTTTTTTTTTTTTTTTAACTTCATGAGACACTAATGTGTTCCTGTGAATTATGGATATATTCTGAATTCTCCCAGCACTTTGTCCTTGAGTAAAAATATTAAACTGACAACCTCGTCAGCAACAAAAGGTAAATATTTTAGGTTCTAAAAGTCAATTAGCATAAAACTCGCTGCACATGGCCCGAAAGCCAGATTTTGCTTTTCATTATGACAAAGCTTATTAAACATTGAAATGTTTAATTGTTTTGCCAACTGCTGATTTCAAGGGTACGAATGAACAGTCAAGCTCAAATCAAAACATAAAACCTATTAACTCTGTTTTGATGCAAATGACATCAAAACAAAAAGACAAAAAAAAATACCCAGACAATCCAGAAATCTATGAAAGTAATAACAAAAATGAGAGCTGTCAGCAATCAGTGCCGTTAACATTCATCTACAGTTTCACTTTAATTAAGCTCGGGCATGTGGGAATATGTTCATGCTCCAGGTCACATCAGGCAGATATATAACGCAGACATGAAGCTCTCGTGACCCTGTGCTGTCATCACCATCACTCTGGTACAGGTAGAGTCTCCCTGTTCAAGCAAACCAGCCGCGATCACGAGTGTTCGCAGCGCAGCTCAAGAAAAGAAACGACAGAACCACAGAATTCACTCCAAATGCATAAATAAAATATGTTGCTGCAAGAAGAAAAAAAATCCAGCCCTGACTTAAAGTGCAACAAGAAGTCGAGCTGTCTGTAGTCATGTCCAAGAGTAAATAAAACATGAGTGCATACAGTTTGATTTTCTCCTGTGTTTCAGTGGCCTGCTCGTGTGTTTTCCTTCCACTACATGAATAATAATGACGGAACAAAAGGCTCGCAGCACGAAATGTAAAGTCAGTATTCAACAGCATTTTAATGCTTTGAGATTAGCAAAAATAATCCTGATGGACTGAACTTATTTATGTTTATTTTTTTCAGCATGATGCTATACGATGCTTTATAAATCTGGCTTGACACCGGATGGCATTACCTTGGGCTTTTGAATATTGGTGTAATTTCTGCTTTAACTAACACAATTTCTTATTTCACCAGCACAATATTAAAATTGGGAACATCACGTCTTAGATGCTGAAAAACATCTCCAAGCATGTGTTGCTATTGTACAATAATCTGCTTGTCCTAAAGGCTCCCTGAAATGCCTTCACTTGATCCAAAATACTGCAGCAAGAGTCTAAACTTAACATCTTTCTGTAAAAGTCTTGAATAGTTATGTCCATCATATCTTAAAAACCTCATAGTCAGCTTTTAACATTAATCTTCAACCTTTTCTTTTTATAATAAAACTTATCTGCATCATGACTTAGTTAGCACACTTCCTGAGTACTTCTCCATCACTCACTTTCCATTAGCTGTGTGTCTTATTTTCGCCCTCACCGAGTGTTTGCTCAGAGGAATGAGCTGATTTCCTCTCTATAATGTTATGGGGGTCTTGTCCCTTCAGACTTGCCGTGTGATTTCGTGAGCTCTCACATAAATGTAATTAACCAAAGGGCAATATAAAAATCTGCAATAAGCTGGATCCGGGGGAATCCACATCAATCATGATATTTAAGAGCAAACACATTGTTTGATGATGTTGCCATGGAAACACGCATCGGAAAACCAGTGCCTTGAAATTTTATCCGTAGCCGTCTATCCTGTGCTAAATCTATGAATATGAAATAGCATTGTTCTTTTTTTTTTTTTTTGTTTATTTGTTTTTAATTTTTATTTTTTTAATTTTTTTTTTTTTTTTTTTTTAGTTTGTAAATTT
>VOQJ01001662.1:43576-69335 GCA_015052665.1 Apistogramma diplotaenia | reverse complement strand
AAAATTACCAAAAAAAAAAAAAAAAATTTTAATTGCAAAAGCTTTTAGGTAAAAAAAAAAAAAATCAATTGTCACGCTGGGATTTTTTTTTTTTTTTTCAAAAGCGTGATTCCTCTCTGAAAATGTAATCATGATCAAGGAAACGATGTCTTGCCCTGAGTTATAACACCTGATCATCTGTTGGAAGTGAAAGGACACCAAAGTGTCAGGTCACGCTCACAACCACTTGATACAAAAGCAACACAAGCAGTCATTTACAGTAAGAATTCACACTTAAAATGCAGAAAACTACATCATTGTTACATAACGTTGTTTTTACTTCATTCCAGAGACATCTCCTTGGAACTTTTTCTATGTTTGCATCACGAGAAACCTTCTTCAAAAGGAAAACAAACCATAACCAAAACTTTTCTTAAAGAATAAAATAATAATACTGCGTGGATTTCCAAAGAACGAGAGCTGTCGCCTTTTGCCCAGCTGACACCTTTCTGTTTTTCCTCGCTGGAAACTCGATGAGCCTGTGGTTGACCTATTCAGTCAAAGGTTTGATCTTTCCCCCATTATGTTGTGATGATCAGGTGGTAAATATTTGATGGAACCTTTTCTTTAACGCATTAAGCATCATGGTGTAACAGGAGGATGACGAAGCAGCTGGGAAGCTGCTATTGCTATCAGATATGCCTTGCTGCGATCAAACAACAGCTGAAGGCATGAAGAGCATCAATCTCCCAAACAACATTGCAAAGCACTTTTAAGAAACGGGGAATACAGAGAATTTGCATCCAGTAAAATGTTCAGTGACACGCTGTGGGAGTCGCAAGTCCTAGAAACTCCTTGTAGTGAGTTAATGTATGCATTCAAGGAAGGCGGTTTAAATCCACAGTGGCATTAAAGTCACAAAACTAACTAAACAGCAGCACCTGAGAACTGCTCTTCTCTGCAGGTTTGACACAAAGCCGATGAAAATCTGAGGAAGCCAGGAATAAGGAGATGTGCTGCAGTATATAATTAATTAAATGAGACTAATTAGGAACATGAGAGCAGGTGCCAGGCTATGGGCTGACAGCATAGACAGCTAGACAACAAGAAGGGGGGATAAAAAAAAAAAAGCTATGGGTAAGGGGTGTAACGTGACAAGAGGAGGGACAAAGCAACTTTCTGTGTTTTGTCACATGAAACCTCCAAGGAATATATGTGACAGAAATTGTAGACCCAGACACCATGGGGGTCTCTCCCTTTGTTGAAGACAGATTTTCATTTCACCAATTTGAGGTTGATGCAAGCAAGAGATTTTCCTCCTCATTATTCCTGCATGTGGATTAAAATAATATATATATATTATACAAAAAAAAACGGTGCATATGAATACGTGCAGTAGCTCACCAGAGATACCACAGAGATGTCACACATTCAGAATACGATGCATAAAAATAATGACATATGGTTTGTATTACACACACCAGTGGGTGATTTAGAATTGAAGCAACACAGTTTCTACATGACGAAATGCAGTTTTTGGTCATTTTTTGGATTGTAAAAGTAATTCTTGCTCATTAGGCACTGTTATAGGGCACAAAAAAAAAACATCACAGTATTGATTGAGCATTTTGTTACTTAAATAGTAACAAAGATGGAGCAAAATCTGTATTTTTGCCACACACAAAAAAAAACCCACTGCATGTTCTTTTTCTGCTCTACTATTTGGTTCTCAACATTATGGAAAGTCCAGCCTGTTCAGCCAGAGACACTCAGAAGGGGCATCAGCCTATTTTATCACAATTTGCTCACTAACCAGTTACAAATGTGGCATGTGATGACAATAATGAGGCTTGATGTCACTTAGCCTTTGGGCCGTGTGTGTGTGGAATAGCAAAGCAGGATGTCAGGGTGCTGCAGGTCCTCCACTCTGGCACTGAGAGGCCTTCTGCACACGAGGTGACAGACACCTCAGTTAGAGAGAGAGCCGCCTCTCTAACAGCATTATAAATTACTGTAGATCCTATTTGTGTCAGTGGAGGCAAGTGAGGGGAAAATTCAACATCAGCCTATTTATTCATTTACTTATTCCCTGCCTCGGTCAGGCTCAGTGCTGCTGGAAGAGAGAAGAGCTCTGCTCCTCTCTGCAGTGCCACTCTGCCTCAGAACAAATGCTGTGTGTTTAGAGACACATGGGCATTTCATTTTTAGAGGCACTGGTGATATCAGAGTCAATCAGGCCAGAAAGGGAAAAGCATTACAGCTGAATTTTCTTCACCCAATCTGGATGGAGCCGGCGTTTTTACACATCCATAAAGTGTAAATAAAACCTGCGAGTGCAGACAGTATGTCCGCCGGGGGCCAAACTTCTTTACTGGAATGTGGCATAACTGTAGAAGACTCGCTGCAGTGTTTAGTCCTGATTCCTAAATGATAAGATTAATTGGGAAGGGTATGTTAGTATGTTTAAATGTAATTCATGTGTGGGATGTCTGAAGATGAAATGCAGCCAAGGCAAAAGCAACAGATTATTGTGAATATGGGTCTTTTCAGAATAATATCCTTTCTGAATAATATCTGAAATTATGTTTGTTTGTGTTTAGGTGACTAAAACTTGGCCACGGAAAAGAAAAAGTATATTGAACTGATGAGCATGCAAGTTATAATCTTTATTTTTTTAAGAAATGCAGGTCACAGAAAGAACACGATCTTTGAGATATTGCCGTGCGCTCGATAAACATCCTCACCTGACTGCACACTGTAAACAAGAATGTTAACAGTTCTAACTTTGCATACTCAGTAACAAGTGGCACAAAATGGATTTGGGGGGAGAAAAAAATTAATTAAGTAATTTTGGCACAAATTATTTTAAAGTGCAAAGTGACCACAGCTTAATATGTTTTGTGTGGACTGGTTAATTCACAAAAGTAAAAAAAAAAAAAAACAACTACAAAAGAAGACGTGGAGCTCTCATTAAATTATCGAGGGATGGCTTGGAGTGTGCATCATCATTAGTTTGACTAAGTAGCATCGGTCAGTGACTCAAGTAGTGGTAAATGGCACAATTAGCAGGCTGAGCAGGGAGAGGTATATTCAATTTGAAAGCCTTCTTTCTTAATCTATCTCCCGTGATCATGAGAAATGCTGAGCTATGGGCTTTTATGCTCAATGACATTAATCAGGTTAATTCAAAGTAAAATGTCAACATTGTAATCAAGAAGTAGCACACCCCAGCAAAATGCAAATGTCTATAGATGCTAAATGTAAATGTCCGACATGCTTTTGTCTTCTTACAGCCACCTTTACTTCTTTTTTCTGCAAAGATTTCTATCTTCGTTAACTGGCACATTTCCTGTTCAGCTGGGCATATTTGATTAGCAGTTAAGAAAAAAGCAGCACAGATTAGTTTGAAACCTACATAGTAGCCGACAACAATGAATAGCTTAAGTACAGCTACCCACCAAGGAAGTATTGACACGCTCCCTTACTATGAATATGTTGTTTCTTGTTCTAGGTCTCCCAGTGCCCCAGTGCTTAATCCCTCAGTGCACTTGCTCCGTAACCCCAGCAGGTGCAGTAGGAATCTGTAAACACAGCTGGTGCGTCTCAGCATCAAAACCCTTAGATCTGCCCTCACCTTGCACCTCACCCTACGGAAAGAGAAGAAAACAGCGTACCCAGAATGCCATGCATAACCCAGATTCATTTTGCTAGATGATTATTTTGTAAAGGGTTGATGTCAACTTATTACAAGTACTCAGGATAATTTCTTTAGGTTAGGTGGTCAGTGTCATGGTGGGAATATGAAACATCTGGTTATTGTGCCTCGTGCTTTACTGTTCACTTACATGACCTGATTTCCTTCTTCCTTTCAACCAGAATTATAGGTCACAGTCACAGCAACAGACACATTGCTTCACTGGATGTTATCAGTGTGCATGTGTGTGTAAGTAGGACCCTTTAGGTGTCTTTATTACAGTTTTAATATTGACCTTTTCGTATGCCTAAGAAGCTGTAGTTCTTGAACTGAAACTGAAAACAGAACATAAAAAATGAGAATTAAAAGGTCAGCTAAATCTAACTGTAGGTGAAAAAAGCCAGCACTTTTGGTTTGGGGATTCTGGAAAAGTCTTGTTTTTCATCCATTTATTCACTACACTGACTTTTTTAATATTACTATTTTATTATTAGGACTTTCAGTTGCTTTGCCTGGAGGAGGGAAATTGCAGAGTGGGCTTTAATTCTTTGTATTATACATTTGAACACTAGGGGGCACTTAATTAATGAGTCATTGTATTTATACAAGAAGGGGTTCACTTGTGAATCTCTGTGGGGTATGCTAGCTTTTACGATGTTCAGTTAAGCGGCTTATATTACTGAACTAAGTGGACGAAACTACATGATTGTCTGTCATTAAATAGAAGAGGAGGTGAAGACAAGATGCTTGCTATCGTTAATGTGTGAGCACGCAGCGGAGAGACACGCGTCAGAATCAGTGCAATGTAACGACAAGAATCAGAACAGGACAGCTGATACTTGGTCTACAGCCTTGAGAGGTGGCGATATGGATATTACTTTTTTTTATAAAAATCCCAGACCACAGTGGTAAAGTGCAGAACTACATCCAGAATAGTAACAACTGCATTATCATTCTAACACGGCATCGGCTATTTGGAAGCATTTCACAGAAAGCATGCTAATGCAAAGCTAGCCAAGAACTCAGACTGATGTTAATTTGAGTTTATGTTGACACAAGACATCGCTGCCTTTTCTACCTGTTTAACAGGTAACAAAGTCGATGATGATGAGTAGCCAGGGTTGCAGCACAGTAGCCCTAATTTCTACATGTAAATGTTCATAAAATCCCTGTGGCAAGTGATTCAAAATCTCTTTGAGCTGATTTTCAACTTTTTGCTGTCAGTTTTGTGTTCAGTCATGAAAACTAAAAAAGAAGTAAATGTGTCTACAGCCTGTTTCGTTACTCCAGTAAATCCGTATACTACCTCGACACTGTTTTAATAAAATACAAAAAATAATTCAAGGTATTGTAGGTGATAGATGAATCTGATTTAACTGAGAAATTTATCATTTGGGGTTTTCATCATTTTGTATGTAGCAATGAGGGGTTTATTGTTCAAAGTTCTCTCTTTTTCTCTCTATGGGGAAACCACCTTTTGCTTCCAAGTACGTTTTCATTACCGTAAGCAGAAAGACTGAATGTCAAAGCTGTTCTCAGCTTTATTATTACATAAATGCAGGATACACACTTTCAAGATGAAAATGTGAAATCTTCTTTACAAATGGTTGTAGCTGTACTTGTATTGTGCTTACGCATTTCCTCCTCAAAACACTTGGCGCCAGCTATCTTGCTCTTAAGAGTTACATGATTATAGGGCATATGCGTATGCTCAAGATACATGTAAAGCACACATGCACTAATTAGTGTTTTGCAAATTTTGCACAGTACATTTATGGACACTGCTCAAAAAAGTGAAAACTTTTGAAAATACATCACACAAACACTGATATGGACTGGGTAATGTGTTACGAATGAAAGTATACCACATCTTTGCATATGATGCAGCAGGCTAGTTCATTTTGTCACAATGTCACTGCACCAACTCATGATGGTACTCAGTGGTTTGTATGGTCCCCTGGAGGATCTCATCCCAGATCTGGACCAGAGCATCACTGAGCTCCTGCACAGTCAAAGGTGCAACTTGGTGGCGTCAGATGAGCCGAAACACAGTCCCACAGATGCTTTATAGGATTTAAGTCAGGCAAACATGGGGGCCAATGAGTGGTATCAATTACTTAATCCTGCAGGAGCTGCCTGCATATTCTCACCACATGAAGCCGGGCAGGGGGAACCTGAGACCCACTGCACCAGCATAGGGTCTGACAGTGGGTCCAAGGATTTCATCCCAATAACTAATGGCAGTCAGGGTGTCGCTGCCTAGCCTGTAGAGGTCTGTGCATGCTTCCATGAATATGCCTTCCCACATCATCACTGACCCACCACCAAAGTGGCTGAACAATATTAAAGGCAGCATAATGTGCTCCATGGGTGCTCCAGACACTTTCACGTCTGTCACATGTTCAGGGTGAACCTGTTCTCATCTGTGAAAGTCACATGGTGAGACTGGTGTACCTTCCAATTCTGGGGTTCTATGGCAAATGCCAATCAAACTCCATGGTGCTGGTCATTGAGCTCAGGCCCCACTAGAGGACGTCATGCCCTCAGGCCACCCTCATGAAGTCTGTTTCTGATTGGATGGTTTGGTCAGAGGCAGAGGCAGAGATATTCACTTTCACAAGAAGGTATTTTTGCAGGGCTTGGGCCAATACGGTCCTGTTGATGGGTTAAGGACCTTCTGACCAGCTCTCCTTGAGTAACTGCCTATCTCCTGGAATCTCCTCCATGCTCTTGATGCTGCTGGGAGACACAGCAAACCTTTTGGCAATGGCACATATTGATGTGCCATCCTGGAGGAGGTGGATTACCTGTGCAACCTCTGTAGGGTCCAGGTATCGTTTCATGCTACCATGTAAAACTATTGAAAGAACAATCAGAAAAGATGATGGTGTCTTCCACTTGTAAAACCATTCCTGTTTTGGGGGTTACCTCATTGTTGCCCCTCTGGAGCACCTGCTGTTAACTTAATTAATACCAAAGTTGCTGAAACTGATGAACAACCCCCTCAGCTACTTAACTGATCAGATCAATATTCCAGAAGTTGAACTGACTTGATGCTATGCTCAGATTAAAAAAGTGTTCCTTTAATTTTTTTTGAGCAGTATCATTGTGAATTGCTTGTGCATGGGAAAGCCTTTTGAATAAGCACAGAAATAGCAGAGCCCACCACTGTATACAAGGTACAGTATACAGCAGCAATTAATGAATGTAAAAATATTTGTCAAAGCAGAATAAACGTAAAATATGGATTGTACCTAAAAATGTAGAGTTGATGAGAAGGAAGCGCAATTTAAATTAGGATTAGAGAACAATCGTCATGAAAAATATATTGATTTGATTAGCTGAATTTCAAGCAATGTGGACCAGATGATTATGGACCATTTAAAATTGTGCTGCACTCCTCTATTGTATGTATGCATATACAGGGGTATCACTCTGATTTAATATTCTACTTGGCTTTGCATTTTTACTTGTTAGAGTGTCGTAGTCTATACCTGCCAGGGAGCGTTAGTCCTGATTGCTTAGGAAATTCACCACTGCCTTCCTGTAATGAGAGTGGACAGAGGTTAGAACAGCTCAATAGAAGAGATAACCAGTCTTTGATCCAAACAGCCATGCAGAACATACAGGAAATACCATCAGAAAATGTACTGTCAGGAATTTTGGATTTTAAATTACACCTGATTAACCTGAAGTAAGGAGGAAGAAGAGTTTGGTGGACTTGGACAGGCTGAAAAGAAACATGCAGTTGGTTCACCACGAATCCTGTCAACTTTCCTGAAGAAGAGAAATCTCACTAAACGCATTCATCAGTCGCTACGGCTAAAAATAAAATGCAAGCTCTTGTTGATGATGGATTTTATATCATCCACCTGTCAGTCACTTCCATTTTGTGAGCCACAGAAGTGTGAGAACAGCCCTTGCTGATCAAGATCAGTGAACAGTCTCATGTCTGCAGATGTCTGTTGTGTTTTTATTGGAAAATGTGTACAACTGACATCTCAGAGCTGCCTATTATTGCAAGGAGTTGCCCAGGAGAGCCAAGTAAAATTAGTAAAATAAATTAATAAATAAAAAGATTTAAGCCACCTATTTAAAATATTTTAGATTTAGTTCTGGAACCATGAAGGATACCAGCGAGGTTTTATTTCATTTAATAAGTAAACACAATAAGCTAGTCTTAAAGCAGAAATGGAAAATTTCTAAATTGTGATAAACTTCAGCAGCAGGAAATTTCCAGCTATAGTTAATACTTACCTTCACAAAGAACTGTGATGTAAATTATTTAGAGTGCCATCAAGCCAGTACACTCTCATATACTCAGTTATAAAACCATGCTTGATGAATCAGTGCCTAACAGAAGATCTAGTAGTGCCTTTAAGAGAAAAACTTCACTTCTGTTCTTTGAAAGCGATCTTGTGAACTGAACGGACTCTCCATAGATGTGCTCTGGTTGAAACTAATGAGCTAACCTTCCTCACATTAGCGCTGCTGCCTGTGGTGAGTTCACTCCTTTTTTTCTTTTTTCAATTTTAATTCAGCTTTTTCTAAGTAAATCCTGCTGGATTCTGTATAATTTTGGCTTATCTAAATGGAAAATACTCCAGTGATTATACCTTTATTCAATCAGGACTTTGTTTTGACAAATCACACTGTCTTTTGACTTTTATTAAAATTGTAAATTGATATTTAACATTACCTCAAATCCCTCAGCTCTTGAATAGTCACAAGGGTCAGCTAAAGGGAGTCTGATCAGCCATTGTTGTCACCCAATTCACAGCCTGAATCTGTCTTTCAAAACACCTGAGGGGGAAAATGATTTCCTCATTGCCAGGCTAATGGTGTTCATTTCTGTTAATCTATATCCCAGTGTTTTCCAATTTTGTGGGTATATCCTCACTCTCCACCGTTTATTATGCTCCAGGGACAGGAAGCGGCCACTTTCTCCCCATCTCATGGCACTTGAATTAAATGGAAGCAACTTGATTGCTGGGAAGCGCGGGGGCTAAGTGAAAGCAATTAAGACACTCCAGTTCTTAGCCAAAAGATGGGGCAGCGATGGCTCAAGAGAGAATTCATTTGTATACACTGATATCATCTAGTCTTTTTATTCACATTTTGTTTCATGGCTCTTTTGGGCTCTTTTGTGTGGCGAGTGCACGCCTCTCTTTGCGTGTCAGGGAGATGAAAACAAATCTGTGGTTAATGGGTCCACTGTGGACAGAGGAGGACTATTAGAGGAATGAATGGGACGACTGGCTGGAGACACCAGGAGAAAAGATTTACACAATAAAAGGCTGATCTTTGACTTCTGAGCTGAGTGATTTGATTCATTTTAGGTCCATTTTTACTTGATAACTGGGTTTGGGGTTTTTTAGAAACCCTCTCCAAGGCTCATAGTGTTTTGTTGGGCACCAAAACAAACATTTGGTTTATGGGATCGAAAATCACAGTGTATGTAAAGGATGATTTTGACAGCTCTTATATTGACGTGGCTTGACGTGACATGCTTGATGCTTTTCATTGGACAAACAGCTGTTTTTGATAAAACGTGATGAAAGGCCAAAATTAAACATGGATGGTGACTGTTTGTATGCTCGCCGCAACCCAGTGTGAAAACCGACTTTGACACAACACAGCTGTCTGCACTCATCTGAGGATTAAGAAACATGATTGTGTAATGCCACTGCGCAGTCAGACTGTGGTTCCAACAGACTGGCTCAACTTCTCCAGGAAAACTATCAGCCGATTGGCCCAAAAAACACACAGTTACATTTTTATTCGGTTTAAATTTTGAAAATGTCCACTAAGACCTTTCAGCCCTTAGTGCACATAGTCATTGGAAATTAAGTTGTATCAGTCAATGGGCAACTGTAATTTAAATGTATAAAGAGATGAATAATATTTGATATATTTTGAAGCTATGCATACAGAGTGACTTAAGTCCTTAAGTAGGATATTTTCATTTCATTTTTTTAACAATGTTTTTTCTATATTTTTAACCATGCATATAAATGGGCATGAAAAAATTAAGACATACTTTTTTTTCTTTTTTAACACTGAAGAGGCAAAGAAGGTGAGGACAGAAAAATACAACAGGGAGTAAAAGCAGGAGTAAACACTGGAGAGTCACACTCAGTGGAGAGAGGACTTGAGAGGGTTCAAACACAACCTTCAGTTACCGTTGTTTATGCGTTCCATCTTCTCAGTCCTATACAAACATGTTTCAAAGAGGAAAATATGCTAAGTGATGCATCACTTTTTGAGTCATGGAGGTTTTGTAATTCTCATGGTGAGTCAACTGATGTTGATTGGATAATCCATGTGCTGAAAAGCACCAGCTGACCCTCATTAGCAAATCAGTAATAAAGTATCAGGTGCATAACATTAATATCTTTTCAGTTTCAAAGAAACCCATTGTAGAGTTTAATTATATAAACTACATTTATAATGAAATTCAACATTTACACCTTTAAACCGCGTGTTTATGCAGATTTTTTTCGTATATATTCATATATCTGTGTAACAACAGCAGTACATTACATTTGATGTGATTATGAAATTGTCCACAAAGTTTTCACAAGAAATAATTTTCAAATGTTTGAATATTATACAGACACAACTAATTTACAGGAGCAAATCTAATTTGTAACAAAGTGAAACATCATAGTTATGTTCAGCACAGATTCAGCGCAAATTGTCGTATCGGTTCCTGACTGACAGGAACTCTTTAAGTAGCTTAAAGCTAACAAAACAATTGACACAGTATGCACACACCAAGCATCAGGGACCAACCATTCACCCTGCTGTCCTTCGTGAGACTTCATCCAGTGTGATGAGCTGACACTTGATGGAAACCATGCTGAAAATAATCATACTGACTCAAAACATATTGGGCAATTTAAAATATTGTTACACATCCAGGTTATTTTTGGATGCATATTCTAAGTGTTACAAATCTCCATTTTGTTGGTGTGGAGATAATCTCAGCAACAAAGCTTAAAATAACTTGCCTGTTTGCTTTTTATTTTGGACTATCTGGCCTTTTGATTTTAGTTGTTCAAAATTCATTTACTATGCACAAAGCTGTAACTGAAGTAACATTTTTCAGGGGGAAAAAATAGTTCATAGAGAGATAATCATCTTCTAATCATGAGTATGATGCCTTATAGATACTAAACATTTGAGAGCAAATAATCTTCTCTCCAGCTGGCCTCTTTATAGATCATGAAAATATACTACTTAAATCAATGGGAGACATCCCACACACACAATGGCAGCCCTGCTGTTCAATGATGGCTTTTGTATTGGGATATAATCTAGAAAGGTGATCAATCATGCCATGTGTCCTTCTCTGGAAAAAAAATTGGCTAGCGTAAGATCCATGTAAAATCTCTGTAAAGACATATACAAGATAGAAAAGGGAATACAACACACTTGAACACCAAGGGAGTCAATAAGGCAAATTGTTGGAAATTCACTGTTAGGCATGTGGTGAGACAGGCACTTCACAGCAAAAGACTCCCTAGTTGAGCTGGAAATGTACAATTGACCCTGTCTGCCTTTTTCAAAATGGTGCAACATTATAACCTGGGGGAATGTGTTGTCATCCAAATGAGATAAGTTTATTTTCTGCAATGTAGCATTTGTTCCATCAGGCAGGGAGGCTATAAAGCTAGAAGGATCAGTGGGGAGTCGAGCTATGCACATGTGGCGCGAACGAGGAGCCCGACAAAAAGGCTTGGCCACCGCCCAAATCTCTGCCTCTGCCTTCTGTGCGGGCCCAGCCTTGGAAGGCAGGAGGCCACAATATTGTGGAACAAATTTCCTCTAATCTGAACGTGCTGGTCTAGAGCTCCAGTGGGAAGGCTGCTCTCCTGTGCCCTCCCCGCCTGTCCCACTGTTCAGCCCAGTTTACCCTTCACAGTGCCAACACACCGCAAGACGGATGAGGTGTCGGCAGGGGGTAAGAGCTGTCGGGATCTCGGCCCTTCCGTGGACCACTCATGTGTGCTCTCAGCAGGGCCAGTGCTTTGCCCTGGAGAAAAAAGCTGAGAGTAGAGGAGCTGGCATGAGAATAGCCAGCTCCCACCTGCATCCCAAAAGCTAACACTGATATAACTTTCACACCTTTTACCCCAACATAAGACTGAAAGAAGCATGAATGAATTTATTTCTTCTTCCTTTAACAATGCTTAAATTTAAAAAAAAAAGAAAAACATGGTGTAATCTGCCCATTTTGAGCTTAAACACCACAACAAGGAAAGCATACATAAAACATTTCTAACTGCATAGACTGCACACAACTAAGTGAGAATCCTCCTGTTGTCAAGGACTGCATTTAGATTAAATGTGGTGCCAAAGGCACCAATGGAGACAGGTCACGTGCTCTGCTGGGGACTGTATCCATCAGCTTCTAGTCATTTTACAGCAGCATGCAAGGCTCCTCGGCTGAGGATTGATTGAGACAGGAAAGGAGTGGGAGTGATGAAATGTATAGCAGATAATTATTTATGGTGGCTGTATGAAGCTCCTCCTGGCGATTTTTTTCCTGGCAGCTTGTTGAGGAATAAACATTGTTTACACCATAAGTTTTAAAACTTTTTCTTTATTTTTTTTTTGTTGGTGACTTGTGTTGATTCGCGGCTTCTTTTAATTCAAATAAAAGCTCGTCGTGACATAACATTAGATACGGACATTTGGCATCGCATCTTTCAAATGGCTGAATTAAAGGGGTTTCTTAGCATTGCTATCCTGTACTTTCAAACATGTGCGTCACCAAAAAGCTGATGCTGATGCGATTGTTCTGTGAGCCATTAAAAATGATAAATATCAGTAAAATACACGGTGTTGATGTGCATGGTTATTTATGCATAATTATGTCCTGTATATGTGTGCATACAGTATACTGTATATGCAGCTGCCAATAATAGTCTAAGTTTGCTCAATGCAGGGGTTAAAATTTTAATTGCAAACAAAAACTTAACTTACATAAATAAAGTATAAAGACAACCAAAATATGACGGTTTTCAGTGTTCACTGGCAACACTTGTTTAAATGACGACATTAGACAGAAGAAGAGACATTAACATCCTACTGTAAGTTGTTTTCCACATAATATTCCATAAATTCTTTGTTTCCTGTCAGTCCACTGTGCATGGGGTCGTATTTTAAAAATTAAATGGGCTTATTATCAAAAAGCTTAGATTTTAGTTCACAAACAGCTTTTATTTGCATTGCACTTGTTTAAAAATAAGACTGCGAGACTGTGAAGCAAACAATTTCTGTCTCCATTTCTAGCCAGTTTATAGAAGCCCATTCTAAGAAATTTTCCAGCTGCAAAGCCGAGTTGAGCACCGTTAAGCACTCAACTGCACCCCGAGCCATTTTCCATTTGCAATAAACCCCGTTTGAAACAGGGCAGAACAACAGAAAAGTTGACTTGTTAACACTGGGAGAAGGAGGAGGACTTGTATGGTCTCAAATGAGCAGTCTGGGGCATTTTCACGCATACTGAGGGGCGGACGGGCAGGGGGGGGGGCGCGGGAGGAGGGACTGATTTCCATAGCAACAGTCAAGTCCCCAGCTGTCATGTTTGGGCTGAGATAGGTGCTGTGAGCACAGGGACCACTTAACCCCAGCCGCACTTCAACTTAGGAAGTTAAAATGCTGCTGAGTGTCTGCGCTGTGCCTCACTTAAAATGCAAAATCTATACCCTTGGGAAGATAAGGGAATGCTTCTGAATTAACCCAGGGATACAGGAGCTATGCAGAAAGCCTCATCTGAAATAATTAACCATCAATGTTTTTGGATGTCACTGAATGAAGTGCAAAGAGAAAAAAAACTGACAGTGAGAGCATCCATTCAGGCACACAAACACAATGAATTCACAGTTTATCACAGTGTGTCACTTGAAATATATTTGCTGGTTAATAATAAAAGGACTGGGGTCTATTGTTTAGTAACCCGTGTAACCATACTGTCAAAAGTAACAACCTGAGGAGACTATTCTACAGCTGTGAGGCATCTACAAAGGTATGTATATTGTTATGTTTTGCTTTTTTTGTCAAAGTTGATGATATGCATTTCATACTATACAAAAGAAATGTGCTTTTTTATGGCAGATTTTGTATAAACACTGTAAAATATAACACATGAGTAGGATAGCTCTAGTTTATTGACCTGTAATATCAAAATAAAAGCACTGAAAAACATTTTAATGCAATATTCTTTTGCTTCTTATCATTTTTCCACTCACTACACCACAGGATTTAAGCAAAAGTGGATTTATGGTATGTCTCAAGGTACAAAACTTTGCTTTGAGAGAAAGTGTTTTAATATTAGTGTATAATGTGGGACCAATGTAAACCAATGTAAGGGCACCAGCATGAGAGGCAATGAAAAATGAGGCAAAATATAGATATATTAGGTTTTTTTAAAGGAATTTTCTAAGAGGCATTTCTTCAATAAAGAAAAATTGTTGACAGGACATTTATTTAAACTTTTTCAACCACTAAATAATAATTTATGTCAAATGTCTTGCAGATTAAATCTGTATTTCATTAAATGTGCATCAAGGTTGAATGCATGCAAACTGCCTTAGATAAGGGATTTGTATCATAATTTTCAAATAAATTTGGTGATTCTATTTCTAAAAGTCTGTTAATCAAAACAAATGGGTCTCTTTTTAAATCACATTATGGTGAATTTGGACAGAAATTTTTGAAGAATAAAGAACTGTTTGACTGCCTTTCTGATTTAATGCTATGTAACACCACCTTTGGTTATATTATCATCTGGATATTTTGTCATCTGTTGGACCTAATGTATTCTCACTTCCAGTTCATTACATACTGTAACCGAGGTAAATGGATTAAACTTAAGCATAATAAAGCGTATGCCTGCTGTAAGTGACAACTGGGTGTCATTTTTTCCTGTTGAGTGTTTGATTGCACTAGAAGACGCCGCAAGGAATTTGCTGTTTAGTTTCTCTGGTAGGTGGATCACGTTTTCACTTCTTTTTGTTTTGTTTTTGCTAACAGAATTGAACATCCCATTGAATATCTCATTTATGAATTTATAAATTTGCAACTAGCATAAGACGAAAACCCCCAGCGTCCCTTCTTATCCAAATAGAGTTGTGTTCTCTGGGCAAAAAAGGCCTTGTTGATGTTAGAGGAGAATGGCCAAACTGTTTCAGGGTATTAGGAAGGCAACAGTAACTCAACTAACCTCTCATTATAACCAAAGTATGCAAAACACACCGAATCTTGAAGCAGATGGGCTACAGCAGCAGAAGACCCCATGGGGTGCGACTCCTGTCAGCTAAGAAAAGGAAACTGAGGTTAGAGTTTGCACAGGCTCACTGAAATTGGACCACAGAAGATTGGAAAAATGTTGCCTGGTCTGATGAGTCTCGATTTTGGCTGACATTTGGATGGTAGAGTTAGAATTTGGCATAAACAACATTAATACATGTCTCCATCCTGCGTTGTTATCACTGATTCAGACTGCTGCTGTTGGTGCATTGGTGTTGGGTGAGATGTGATTTTTAACTTCTCAGCACCAACTAAGCATTGCTGAAATGTAACTGTCTAACTAACTATTGTTGGTTGCTTTCAGTAGGATAATGTGCCATATGGCAAAGCTCAAATCATCTCAAATTGGTTTCTTGAACATCACAATGAGTTCATTGTACTGAAATGACCTCTGCAGTCACCAGATCTCAGTTGATTTGTGGTATGATATGGTGGAAGTTGAGATTCGCATCGTGATTGTGCAGCCGACAAGTCTGTCGCAACTGCGTGATGCCGTCGTGTCAGCATGAACCAAAATCTTTAAGGCATGTTTTGAGCACCTTGTTGAATCTGTGTCATAAAGAATTAGGGCAGTTCTGAAGTCAAAAGAGTGTACACGCAAATCAGCTGGACAGTCCTGCATGTTGGAACAATAACACAAAAGTGTTCAAGTGTGGCTGAGAATCAGTATTTGATTAGTTAGTGAAAATATTCTCTTCTGTCTTGATTATTTATATGGAAAGTTGCACTTTAATAAAATATGACCAAAAGATGAGACCATAATCTATCAATCAATTGATCATCGAAACAGGAACAGTAAACCATTTATGGTTAATAATTAGCTTAATTAGCTTAAAATAAAGACTGAACGGGGAGAAACTGCCTGGTATGCCCATTTGAAACAAAATCAATTATATCCATTACATCCACTATAACACTTAAAAGAAAAATACACATACTGGTGTGTTCGTTTGTGTGCTTTAGAAGTGCTCCTACCAGGATTTCATTAGAGTTGCATTGAACCAAGGTAGCTGCTTTCAGTCTCTGCGCTAAGAAAATTTAGCTAGCAGTAGCATCAAACATGACCGTCATATTCTTATTTTTTGATTGAATATTTTACTTTATGAGTAAATCTTAACTTAATCTTGGAGTTAAGTAGATAAAGTTCGCAATGTTTTACCACCAGGATAATATGCTATGTATAGCATATTAGCTAAATAACTAAAATCTAGATAAATGGGGAAAATTAGCTTCCTCCAAACCCAGTGGGAAAACTGGTTTTTCTTTTTTTTTAAAGTGGCTATAGTTTGAACAGGCAGTTGCCTCTACATCTACTACATAACAGATATTGCTCACGACAGCCCAGACAAAATGTTCCTGTTGTTTAGCAAAGGGAAAATGTGGCATTGTCCCCGGATGGCGCTCCCCTTCTGGGTGTGAATGGCCATCTAATCAAGCTCTCCCTTTCACTGCAGCTGGTTTACAGCTAGCAGTGGGCTGACCTCTGAGGGTCCTCCCCCTCCCACCTCCCTATCCTCTGGGACCCTTCAACAAGCTTTAGAGGCCAAATGAGGTGTAAGTCTATTAAAAGGGAGTTTGTGTGTAGATCACAGTCCCTCTGGGGGTGGGAGCCTTTGCCTTGTCATTCAGGTGCGGCTAATTTCCTTCTGCTCCACACGCAGACATGAGGTCTGCCTGTAGTCCTCATCGCACTCAGACGAGACCCGCTGCTAGAATTTCAAATGACAGTGTCTTGGAGAGGCAGCAGGTGATTTATTAAAACAGAACAGGGAAACAAAGAGACATCACCATAATGTTATGGATTAACAATGAATACAGTGTGACTGCACAGTGTTCACAATCCATGATCCAATTCATTTATGAGGCTCATAACAGCAGGCCAAATATCACTCTATGCAAATTAGATGGAAAACAAACTAACATTTTCTTTTTTTCTTCTTCTTCTTCTTTGTTTTTTTGCTTAAAAATGGGGTAAAAATTTGGGGAGCTGCATCCACAGTGATAAATATTTGAGCTTGTTCAGCGCCAGAAAAAAAAAGGCTAAAGGGGCTGACGAGGGAAAAAGAAAAAGTAGGAACAAAGCCACCAGCGATGCTTGAGTGCCTGCAAGATAAAATTTGTGGCAAATTGGTTGGAACTGAGGGTTGTGAGAATAACATGATCTTCTTACCAATCAGGATCCTATAAAGAGATCTGCCTATCTCATCTTCTACTGAGATACTTTCAACCTTGCAACCCCAAATGCACAGTCACAGCTGAGTGCAGTAACGTAATACTTGACAGTTACAGTGAAATCAGGACAGCGATATCATTTTCCTTGTGTCGCCTCCATACGCCAGCATGCTAGATTTGAAATGACACACAAACCATGAGGCTAAAGCCTTTTAGCTACAGTCTCAGTCTGTTTATGTGTATTGTATATTGCTGTGGGAGCTGCAGTCTTGTCCAAAGAGTTATTATGGTCAAACAGCAAATTGTTATCACGCCAACTCACATGACTTCAGTCAGATCACAGAGTGAAGGTGAACATCACCCAGGTTAAGCATCTGTTGACGTGTATGCACTGGAAACAAAAAAGGAATGTGACAGCTGACATTAAATTAAATGACTTTAATTAATAATCAAAAAATGATTTATGATGTTGAGAATCCACAATCAAATCAAATCAAAATATTCCAAAACGTTACCAGACTTAAGACCTCAAACATGAATCCTTAAATATATTCATGCCACCTCCACAATAGGCCAATGTGATATTCAGTTGAGGAAGAGCTTTTCTGAATCAAGCATTGACAGTGTTTGTCAGAGGGGACCAGGGTCAGCCGAGCAGCATTAACCTCTGGAAGACCATCTCTGCGAGCAGCATTAGTCACATAGAGGAGGAGGGATGTCCTGTAATAGATTATTGACCAGCGGGCAGCGGACTGCACAGCACCATGTGGTCCTAGCCAGCAACTGACCTCTTCATCACAGATGGAGCAGCCCACCTGCAGTCCAGAGCAAGGCATGAGGACACACACAGAACACACACACACACGCGGACTCCCACGGCAGCATACCCTCAGCATCTAATGACAAACACACAAGTAATATTCCCCTGTTTGGTTGCAAAAACAGTTAGCAGGACAAGAAACCTGAGGGGTATGAAACTATATTCATTCATAGCTATAAAATGGAAGTCCTTGGCTCATCAAATTGAAAGTGGTGGAGAAACAACAATTGCTTCCATGAACTTAGACTACCTAATTAAAGGCAGGCAATTTCTCTCCGAGAGTCACACTCAGGATCTTTAATTGAAATCAAAATGAGTATCGCTGGAACACAGAGGGCAGGCTGGAGCGCGAGTGGGGGTGGGGATGGACACATCCTTTGCTTTTTTACTGGTCTCACTGTCAGCTCATGTGAGTTCATATTTGATTAGCAAGAAATTGATTATGAGGGAAAGCTTTTATTTTTCCACCGTTTGGGCTTCCAGCGCCTCGTGATTATAGCGTATTAAAGCAGATCAAAAAACAAAAGATTTAAACAAATCAGAAGATAAACTGACTTTACCCAGGAAGGCAAGCGCATCTCCATCTATTGCCAATATCATCTGTGCTCTGTTTCCCTTTGGCTCAGACTCACTTTTTTTTTAATTGTTTGATAATTCATCTCCGAGCTCTAATTTACCCCCCATCGTCAGCCCTGTATGTTCGACCATTGTGTGAGACATTCAGCTGAATTTCAAATGAGCTTGTAGCATATAAAGTCTTTCTTCCAGGGAAAGCACCTATTTATGGACATGTTTGCTTGTTTTTCATCAACATTAACCCTTTGGGCAAGTAACGTCCGTATGCTGTCTTTTTCAAGAGCAGTCCCAGGAACGTCCTTGGGCAGGAAGTCACACTGTTTTTGTTCCTCTGGTTTCTCGTTGATTCCTGGGGTGAAAATACAAGATAATTAATTGTGTTTTCAGTATCAGAATATGTGACCTTTAGTATTTCGTTGATGTTATAGCTCTGTGAAAAAAAAAATCACCTTGCCATCAGACAACATCTTGTGGTCATCTTACCCTACAGTCACATAAGTAAAATAATGAAATATCATCCCAATAATGTGCTGAATGGTGACCCTGATGGAAGCCACATTTGGAAGCTCATATACGCAACAATGTGTTGTTGGAGCGTTGACATTTTAAGAAAACGGACCTTCTTTATGCAAGTTGGAAGGAGGTGAGGTTGTAGCAGAAAGCCCCAGTGTGTACTGTTTCAGGAGAAAAGCTGATGATAATTAATGTTTAAACATTCATTTCTTTCTAAGAGACATTAAAGATGCTCCTGTCCAAGCTCTAAATCCACGGTTCCCAAAGTGCAACCAAGCAGGAGAGAAGAAGCATCGAAGGTTCATGTCATTCTATAACTGCAAAAAGCGGCACTGAATAAGACCAAACATCATAGCTGACTAAATCTTCCTAACATTAACAAATACAGCCACTTACATCAAACCTTTCAGCTCTAAAGCAATAAATCCTGACTAAATGTGCGGTCAGAAACAAAAGAAAGTACCAGTTCTAAGGTTTTATATATCATGAGAAAATGAACAACTATCTAATCGTTACCAAGTCATAAAATGAAGTAAAGACAATGTGAGACGAACAACAAAACATGAGAAAAGACAGTCTGATTACTAAGCCAAAATGCAGAAGCTGCTTATGAAAACCGCCCCGTGATTCAATAGTAACTTGAAGTCATTGATTTCTGTAAGAATTTATCAGATTTTCACATCATTGTGGAGGAATTTTGGCCCGCTCCTGTTATTTACAACGTTCAGCTTCAGTTCATTGAGGTTTGTGAGCATTCGTTTATGCGCAGCTCTCTCAAGGTCCCACCACAGCATTTCATTCGGGTTGAGGTCTGGACTTTGACTGGTTCATTGCACCTTGATTCTTTTTCAGCCATTTTGTTGTCGATTTTGTGCTGTGGATGGGATCATTGTCCTGTCGTATGACCCAGTTTGGGCCAAGCTTAACTGTCGGACTGATGGCCTGAAATTTGACTCCAGAATACTTTGGTATACAGAGGAGTTCATGTTCGACTCAGCGACTGCAAGGTCCCGTGGCTGCAAAATATATCATTTTGTTTTATCACTGTTGTATATGTATGGTTTTGCATTCTGTGCCTGTAGCATTTCTACTCTCACTTTATTGCTTATAGTTCATTTATTGTAGATTGTACTATTTTCTTGCTGCTGTAACTTAATAGTGTTCTGGTTTATTCACATGCAACTTTGCCAACATAAATCATGACATGTCCTTTTGAGAGAGAAGAGGATTTCCCTCTAAATTATTCCAAAAATTATTCCAAACATGCCATACTTCAGTCCTCTTCTAATTATACTGTCATGAACTTTAACATTTAGCATGCTAACTGAGGCCTGCAGAGTCTGAGATGTATCTCTTGGGTATTTTTGTGATGTTTCTGAGCTGTGCACTGACCTTGGGGTGAATTTGTTGGGATGTCGAGTCATTGGAAGATTGGCAACTGTCTTCTTGCTGTGAAACCTAAGATTTAATATTAAGATTTAAGGACTTTGCTTGTGGTGCGCTCAAGATCAAGATCATTGCTGGTGTATTTCCACTTTGGCTCTGTGTCAACACACATCTGAATGTCCAGACCAGCACATGCATTGATCAGCAGCACTTGGCTGCTGGTTACTTAAGGCCATGTTACGATATACTTACATTTTCAAACACTGCTCTGTATTTTGGCTTTATTTTTGTTAAATATGTCATGTTTTGTAGTTCATCTGACATCAATCAAGATCCAATAAAGACCAGATATGTTTTATTATGTATTGAGACCTTATCTTTTAAGGAGGGCATACTTTATTTCTACCACAGCTATAGGCTACTGCTTCAGCATGTATTTTCTGTCACATAGTAATGTTTGCACAGGATTACAATCACTTTGTGTCAACCGATAGCCTACAGAAAAAATGTAGTTGCCTGGTTCTTATATTTCTTGCTTTACAGTTTTCAAATAGTATTTAGTGAATTAATTATTTGATAATTTAGTTAAAGTGTTTTATTCGGACAAAACACCTGAGCTATTGAAATTTTGTGTTAGAAAAAAAAAACATCGTTTTTTACTTCATCGCAGTGAGAACTGCTAGCTTGTCTCTGTTCAGAGGATAACAACCACATATAAAAATGTTAATCAGTAAGCTATAAAGCTACCGGTGGGCTATTAGAAAGAGCTAGGCACACTATTTCACCCTGTATTCAGTCTTTGTGCTTAGCTAAGGTAATTAGCTGCTGACTATAACCTTGGTCCTCTTATTTAGCATATGTGATAATAAAGCCAGTATCAAACTATCTCTTACAGATAGCAAAAGTGCAAGTAAGCTAATAAAATCTTGCTAATGTCAAATATATAAAATAATTAGACATATGGAATATTAGAAACACATATGCAAACATTGTGAACCCTTAAATTGAGCAAACACACATGTGCGCACTAGCCAACACCCACATACTGAAATAGGATTGAGTATATGGAGCCCTACAGAGCTTTGTGCATTACATTGACTTGGTGGAGGTCTTCACTGTTTAAGTGGAGCTGCCTGCTGAGGTTTTCCTCCTGGGCAGCAGGCCTATAAGAGTGGTAAGTGGCGGTGATGAGACACTGTCCCCTGTGCCTCCTTCAGCTGCCATTCCCTTTAAATTGAAACAGAGTCCTGCAAATAAATGCTACATTCTGAGCAGGGAGAACACCTCAAAGTTGCATTTCATATAAGCACCCGTTGGGGAATTGGTCCCGGCACAGTCTGCTTTATTCGCTCTGCTTTTCGTTATTTATATGACGAAGGAACAGGGCTACATCAGGGTCATTCAGTGTTCATTTATCTTTATATGCTATGTTCTGAGGCAAGCTACTAAAGCCAGGCTGCCTATCGCAGTGAATTCTGCAGCATTGCTCCCGTCCTATGGTTCTGAATATTACAGGCAATCTGATGCTTTCACCTCTTGGTATCAAAATGCATTAGTTTTACCCCCTGTTCATTAGCTTTAAATGGTATCTCTCTTAAAGATTAATTGAAGCTGGAATAAAAGAAGATGGCTCCCAAGAGTGGCCCACTGTTTGTTATTCATGTTGGCCTGAAAACGGCAACAGTAAATCCTCCAAGTTGTTGTTAAGCTGGCTGTATTACCATATGTGTGCCATTTCCATGGAGTGACAGACCCCCCCTGGATCAAATGGGGACTATTGATCCTGCAGCACTCCATTTCAAGTTAATTGTGCTTGAAATGAGGTGCACACACTCAAGCATACCTGCATTGGGAAGGCTTTATTTATTTATATTTGTGAGGGAACACGTGTCAGATAAACAGCAAATATTCAATTCACGTCTTATTCAATTTTGCTCAAAAAGCCAGTTGTGCTGAAGTATGCTCTGAAAGTGGTTGAACCAGATTAAATCAGACTTTGATCCTCAATAAGGCCAGCGCTACATATGACTAGAGGCTGCGGCGGAACATGTTTAAGCAATACAATGCAGGGGATTGACTGAAATTATACCAGCAGAGTAATGATTTAACCTCATCAGAGGAAAAGAAGCCCTTGTTAGTTTGTGACTCTCTCTTCTCTTCTCTTTGCTTCCAACCCCTTTCAGCTTTAGAGGCTCTTTTCCTGGCTGGAGACTCAAGTAAACATGGCTGTAATATTTCAGTAGGGGTCAAGTTATATCTGGCCTCCCCCTGACCCCTATTCCCTCCATCACTAACAAAGTGGGCTTTAAGGTAACCAGGCATGAAAAGCCAAGCAAAGAGGCTGGAAATGCTGGAGTTCCTTAGCAGATGTCCCACTCAGACATCAGCGTGATCATGTGCCAGATTATGACTTTGAATACACACCACAGCCATCAAATCATTTATCCGACCGCAGCTGCTGAAAGGCTGAAAGTGGGAATTTAAACTGAAAAAGAGAGGCAGGGGGATAAATGCTTCAAATATAATCAAATCTGAAATAGATCAAATATCACCCTAAACATATTCTCATGATGCCTTTTATAACCCCGCTAAGAAAAAGCTCCATGTCCCGCTGTGTAAATCACTGCAAATTCAGGAATAAAAGACTGTACTGAAAGGAAAACATGTTGTAAAATGAAATGAACTGATGCCTAAAGGTGGACTGATCATTTCCAGTTTAAGGTAGCTGTGGGTCTAATTCCATATTTTCTCCAACACTGGCAGCCACAGCATCAGTGACTGTCAGTGGATGATATCACTGCCTCCACCAGCCCCAGGGGCTCTGCATGGGGAAACAGCACAGCACCATTTATAGAACAAACCCCTCCCTTAGTTTGTTTATGAGCCTATTCTTTTATAATAGTATATATAAATAAGTGAAACTGTGTAATGGATCGCATTAAACAGGCAGGCATATTGAGGCAGGATTTAATTTGCATGCCAGATTAGCTTGCTATTGGTTGGGGCAGTGCCGTAGGGCAGCCTATTCATTAATAGGATCTAGTCTCTTCAAATCCATTAAGTCAATTGAACCCATACATAATCTGATTTCAGAGGCACCATGTAAATGTTAGTGATACGCCTGTTCTAGGACAGGCCTTTGCACTCCCTTAAGTGAAATGGTGTGTTGGTATTTGTTGGAGGGAGTGGGTGCAAGAAAAAAGGCCACAATCCACACAAAGTATAGCAAGTGCTGCTACCATATAATAATGCCCCTCCAACATTTTTCTCTACATAATTCCTGTGTTGCCTCTGGCACTATCAGCAGCACACAGGTGATAAAATGAAAGAACTTTCTTATTCGTGCCACTGTGAACAGAGCACAGGATCTGTGACTGCACTGCTAACAGTCCTTTAGATCAGTCAGGACCAGCATAAGATAAAAAAAACTACAATAGCATCAACAATCACTCCTGAAAAGACTCATCGCGGAACTAACTTTGTCCGATATTGGACTCGTAAAGTGATATTTGGAAGTTACAGCTACAATAGAGAAAATGTACAAGCACTCCGATAATCTTGGTATATATTCAGAGGCAAAGCTTTGGGTTTTCCATATTCCGGATTATTATGTCTATAGGAAAGTTCATTCTGTGTTACTAGAATTGTGTTTTTGTTTTTGTTCATATTTGTTTTTATCCTGTATTTTTGGAAAATAAGGCAATTTTGGATCACAGAGCACATGTCGGCTTATAGACAGCCCGAGTCCGTTATAGCAATGTGGTACATGTAACAAATTTTGTCAGTACTGCACCACGTTTTTGAATTTCATGAAGAAATAAAATAAGGCCATTGAGAGAAGTCAAAAACTGAAACCGCCATATGCATAGAAGGCACAAGGCACAAGGCAAACACCTCTTGTATCTTGAACTCTGCAACCACAGACCATCAGAGGCAGTGACTCCCAGCCACGTTAACAAACTCACGGGTAATGCAAGGGGGGTCAAGATGACCTAAATCCTTGTTTGTGAAGCTGGCTGGTCAGAGCTGAGGAGGGGAACACTGCTGGAGGCACTCAGAAGACAAGCCTCGACATAGTCCAGGTCATGCCTGAGCGACCCGACCAGCCCCAGATTTACACACTGTACACACCCCAGCATCTGGGCCAACAGGGAGCCGCACATGTGCACACACACGCACAAAGAACCAACACACACGTACACATGCACGCTGTAGACGTGGAGAGAGGACAGGGACTCACCACTGGGAAATCTATACAGCTTATAATTGGGGGAGGCTACAGAAGGAAGAACAGAACCATAACAAATCTACACTGAGGTGCACGAGGCTAAATAGACTTGAATGTCTAAAAGTAGACTCAAAAATTGGAGTGATTTCAGAAGAGGGCAAATAAATATATCGACATCTTCCTAAGTTAATGGCCCTAACCACTTTGTCAGGAAACACACAAAAAAAACTGAAATATTGGAAATATGATTTATGCAAGAAAAAGTAAAAAAAATGACAATATTTGACTGCAAGTTATCAAAATGATCTAAATATGTCCAATTCATCAACTGAGATACTTACACTGGCTCCAGGACATTTTTTTTCTGTCACTGTTTCTCAGCTTGTTACCAATTCCATTTTCTTAATTGCCACACATGGATAGTAAGTAGCTATAGGTAAACACTGAAAATTTTAAAATGAAGACTGTGAGGCAGTTAACTGTCCCTCACCTGAAGACTCAAAGACTTCATTTACAGTCCTTAAACTGTAGCACAGTGATTTCCGTGTCAGAGGATTTGTCACCGTTGCTGTGAGGTCTTCCTGCTTTTGAAAACACACAATGGGGGAAAAATTAAATCCCTGGAGGAGGATTTAGACACTTATATAACTCCCCAATTATAAAGTTTTTTTTTCTTTAAGAAGCCTCACTGCCCTCCCTTCTGTTTATATGACTCACAAATATCTAATACTGAACTGTGTATAATGCCAGTATGCCCACATGACTGCAGAAAAGGCTCTTTCGCTTTCTGCCCGACTGAGTCGGGCATAATGGGAGCCTTGAAAAGCTGCAAGCTTAAACCAGCGCAGTCTTGACAAAGCCTTGGTGGCTTGCTGGGAGGCTGTGCATCCTAGGAAGTTGCCAGAAAACTAATTTTCAAGAGCACTCAGCATGGTCTTAAAGCTATCTAATGGAACCACACCCCTACTGGACGTTAAATACTTCACTCCTGCATGGGCAATTTGCTGACAATGATGAAGGAAATCACAATGTGGGCTATTAACATTTAAAGAAAAAAAAAACCAATGCACAT
>VOQJ01001662.1:6736-34365 GCA_015052665.1 Apistogramma diplotaenia | reverse complement strand
ACATCTCCACGGGTCATTTGTACAAAAGCTAGGTAAGGGACGGAACGGGAAAACAGGCGTAATAAAGTCTCACATTTATTTAAAAGCTATGTAAATATTAATGTTATGAATTAAAGGGCAAATTCACCCACGTTACAGAAAAAATGCTATTTTTTCTACTCATCTCACGGTACATGGAGCCATGCAATTCATCTCAGCTTTCACTTAAAAAAAAAAAAAAATGTTGACAGCAGTGAGGTTTACAACCCATCCTGAGGAGCCAGGATCATTTCTGGAAGACATGCGGTAAGCACCAGAAACAAAACTCCATCCACCTTTAGTGTTTGTTGGTGACAGCAGAAGACTCAGAAGCTGAGATAATAAAATTTGAACAAATAGTAAGTGGTAAGTGCCAGAATGATTTTTGTATGATTTGGTTGAAATGACTCTTTATAGCAGGCACAAAAAAAAAGAAGCTAAATAAAATGTTTAATTAAACTCAAACATTTTTAAAAATGTTTCCAAATGAAACATAAGATGGCAGGTCAGTAAAAAAAAAAAAAAATCTACTGTCCTTTGGTTAAGACTTGCTTTTCTATAAAGCCACATTTTACCCATCACACCAAATGATTAAGAAATAGTGCAGTGATAGCTTTTTTTTACATGAGGCAGCAGTTCTTACATGGCTTTCTTCACTCGTGACATTTTCAAGTCCTTCTTAAAACATGTTAAAACACTGATCACATTCCACAAAAGCTCTAGTGCAACACATTCAGGTTTTCATGAACTTTCTCAGAACAACACACGCCCACGTGACGCAGGTGAAGGTGAGTTATGAAGACACCTGTAACACAATAACGCACTGAAATCAGTCAGTTGTTGCCAGTCTTATCTAAATAAATGTGAAAAATTCACTACAGCTGAGTTTTAGTTGGATTTGTTAATATATTTATATATAAAGATAATTGAAACGTATTTTACAGTATATGAAATGCTGATTGTATCTACCTGTGTGCATTTGTTATATCTGGAGATTGATAAAAGGAGCAAACCCCAACACGTCCTGCAGAAGTACCAGAGCCCTCTGTAAGGGCGGCTCAACATCAATCACTACATTACGCTTCCGTAAAGGATCGAGGCTGGACTCTGTCACATTGTGGCAGTGATTCACCTTCAGCGACTGCAGCTTTGGGCAATACTCTGCAAGAGTCCTGTGAGCACAGCATGCAGAAGATTTTATGGAAGGGTGAGCAAGTGAGGTAGTTGATAAAGTGTGGGGAAGAAGAGCTCAAAGTCAGTTGGAATACACTTTAAAATAAGATATGACATACCTGATGGACTGGTTCCTGACCCGCAGGCAACCTGTCAGGTCCAGCTGCTCCAGACTCCTGCAGTTCTTGGCCACCTCCTCCACGGATTCGTCAGTGATGTTGGCATTGACTGCCAGCGACAGAGACCTCAAATTTGAACACTTTTTGGCCAGGTAGCAGATGGCGTCATCCTTCAGCTGGCGGCAGGCGGTAAGGTCGATCGACTGCAGCCCCCCGCAGTGGTCAGCCAGGCTGCGCAGGGACAGGCTGTCCACCCATTCGCAGTGCGCCAGGCCAAGGTGTTGCAGGTGCATGCAACTCAAGGACACAGCCACCAGGGAGTGGCGGGTGAGACATGCACACCCGCTCATGTCCACCCTTTGCAGATGCTGGTTCTGTCCAATAACTGGCAGCAGCTCCTTGTCTGACACCCAGTCGGAACAGCTCTGCAGTGACAGGTTCTGGAGAACTTTATTGTCTTTTAACATGGAGCAAAATGCTTCCTTGGGAATGCATGGTGCAGTCTGTAAATATCATAAAAGAGCAGAAGGCAGACTCCTTTAACAGCATGCAATGCAGCTGGAAACCATGTCATTACTCATCAGCACTTACCGGGGCCAGATGAAAAGTCCTGCAATTGGATAGGTACACTTTAATGAGGTTGTGGAACTGCTTGCTCACCCTCTGTAGGCTGACAAGGTGTTGCAGCGGCAAATAGCACAAAATATGTGGAACAAGAACATCCTCCCAGGGCAAGTCCAAAAGATGGCATCTGCTGAAAAGCAAACCTGAACTTTGATACTTTGCCGTACTATCTGACCAAGCAGCTTAACGGAACTATAAACACTGTTAAATTTCATGAAAAGCTTTGAAAGGAGGGACAGAATAACAGCAACTGACACAAGCAATAGAGAGCGATATGGCAGCTCTGTCACAACATGCAGTTATAAAAGAAAGTTAGCAGCAATTAATAAATGGGAGCGGCATTAAAGCGACTGACTCGTTGTTACTTGAAAGCTATCACTGTTAGCCGAGAAGCTAGCATGCCGGGGCCACGAATCCAGACGCTTTTTAGATGCAAAAAAAACGTCACTACTGAAAGGCACTTACGTTCGCATCTTAGCTTCTTCATCCATTATGAACCCGTTGTTATACTGCGTTTCTAAAGACGTGTCGTTCTTCCCACGGATGACAAAATAACATATTTTCCCTTAGCATCTTGTGAAGCGTTCAAGGTGTAACCCAAACCCGATGCTGCATTCAGGGACAGTCGGAAGCACATGCATTAAAATACGAGAGGCTCTTAAAATCTCGCCATGTAAAGTACATTCACACTATAGGACGTTTAGACAAAGGCAGAGGCAGGAACCAACGTACAAAATATTCATACTGCTATAACAACTTAGAGCTATTGCTATTCATTCTTTTCATGAAGCAAAAACTGTATTTATAAACGTATTTGTAACGATCTGCTGCACAAATGCACAAGAATTCATATATTAGCTTCGATAAAGGTGTGGTTTACATAGAACAATTGAACTCAGCTTTTGCAATTTTCCGGGTTGACGTCAATGGTCATCTTCAAGGCGATGTATGCATTGATTTGCTATAACCGTAACAAATAAGCACTTGGTAACGTTTTTTAAAGACCTCCAGGTGTTCTTATAATTAAAGATTTGGTTTATTTCATGCGAATTTATCACTACTGTATTGATTTTGTTCCAGATTAATACAGAACCTAAATCTAATTTACAAAGTAACGTTCGTAGAGAGATTATCAGCAATGACTAAAAAGATCATGTGCTAACTTTAAACACAAAATAAACTGCTTCTAACTTGTAATTAGAAAAATGTGGACAAATGTGTAGGCAAGTCTACAACTGCACCAGTGAATTTGAAAAATAATCAGTCCAAAGACATTCAGTTAGTAGGGTTAGGTTAATTGGTGATTCTACATAGGTGTGAATGTGAGTGTGAATGGTTGTCTATCTCTGTGTGTTAGCCCTGTGACAGGCTGGTGACCCATCCAGGGTGTATCCTGCCTCTCGCCCTATGGCAGCTGGTACAGGCTTCAGAGTCCCGTGGTAACACCATGACTCAATTCGCTTTGATAAATTTAATATTTTTCCAGTCTTTTCTTTTCAGTGTGTCACTCTAACTAATGCAGCCCTGTTACCCATATTACCAAAGACAAATTAATTTCAAAGTTTCTTTCACTGCATCTTTCTGTGAGAAAACACTAATCCTAGCACTTATTTGCAACCCTGGTGCCATACATATAAAACAAACATTACAAACATATGCTATTAAACAACATCTGTAGTCCTGTGTATTTATTTCTCACATTTGTCATAATCTACTAATAAAAGATTTGAAAGTTAATACTGATTTTTAAAAAGTGTGACTACTGAAAAGCTGTGGGGAAATTCTGAAAGTAGTTTAAATTAATTACTAATAATTTTACTCCTCATGAACCTTGTTCCAAAATTAGGGTGCAGGTGAAAGCTGCAGATCCACATATATTTAAGAATTCATTTCCCGATTCCAGTTGGCTGCTACATTCACAGCTACATGTCTGGTATACAAGTGTTGAACAATTAGCCATGTTGCCAGTTCACCTCTGCCCAGAAGGACAATGAAGTCAGTCATGCTGAACAATTGCTGACCCATGAGTTATGTTTCAGTAGATGAGACGAGCCAACGGGATCGTTGAGTGAATGCTCACTCTTGACCGACTACAGCTCCATAGACAAGCTAAAGAACAAGCATGGCGAATAAATCAGTCTATGATTTCTCTGCTGAGACCCTGGATGGACAGCTGGTTCCACTTGGTAACTACAGAGGTAAAGTGCTTCTCATCGTCAATGTTGCCACATTCTGAGGGTCAACGATAGAGGAGGTAATAACCTGCAAGAGGTGATTGATTACTGTCAGACCACATTGACTCCTTGTGTTGAAGGCATTTGATTTTGCGCCTTGTTCTCCCAGTACCACAGACTGAATGCACTCATGGAAATGTTTGGTCCCCTCCACTTCACTGTCTTAGGATTCTCCTGCAACCAGTTTGGTCTCCAGTCACCTGGTGGGTACTCTATCAGGGACCTCTGTTATGGTAGCTTTGCATAAGTCACAATTCAAAATAATCCAGTGTTTTTTCATCCTTTCAGTTCTAATTGACCACAAACAGAAAGTTTGAACAACAACGACATGCAAATCTGTGGTCATGAGATGACCATTGTAAGAATATCCTCTCTCACTGACATCATACAGAGACAAGAAAAAACTTTATGAAACCTGAACTTTTGCACAAACATTGACCTCAATATTTGGAGCACTGCCCACTTTTATTATGAGCATCCATCACTGAAACAGTATAGAAGTTAAAAGTTTGCTCATAATACTTGTGTTTTTCACAGGGCAGATTTTGATTGTAAGATTTGTTTGTGTTTTTTACATTAATCTACAAAGACAATGTTGTGATTACATACATGCAAGATACATTAGTAATAGCTTTTTCACATTTGTCTTTGCAGAGGTGAATCATGAAACGCTCAATATTCTTAAGTATGTCCGACCTGGTGGGGGATTTGTGCCAAAGTTTCCCGTCTTTGCCAAGGTTGAGGTGAATGGATTAAATGAAGATCCTCTTTTCATCTTTCTGAAGGTACAATGCATTTTACTGAAGGCTTGAACATATAAGTTCACTGGATGGATTTATTACCCATATAGATTTTTTTCCCCTCTCAACGCTATGGGAGCTTAACCCTGAAAAACTCAGATACCATGTCATTCCTTGTTCGCCACAGGAATCTTTGCCATTTGTGAACCCTGTTATTGGAGACATAAAGAAACTCCACTGGTCTCCAATCAAAGTCAATGACATCCGCTGGAACTTTGAGAAGTTTCTCATCACTGCAGATGGCATTCCCTTCAAAAGGTAAAGCCATAGATCATGCGCTAAACTCTTAATGTGGTTTAAATTTTACTAGGTTCAATATTTTCCCTTTGCTCCAGGTATGAACTTCACTGCCCCATTGAGAAAGTGGAGAAGGACATAGCCGAACTTCTCTGATGGATTTTCTCTTCAATTTGTCGCCTGTGGCAGAGTGATGATCCCCCAGTAAATGCACATGTGCACCTGAGCTGGATCTGATGGGAAGCGGAACATGTCTTGGAGCATTCGGTGCATTCACTCTGAGGACAAGTTCCCTTCTGCCACACAAGGAGTTTTCACGTCACTGCCACATTATTTTCTAATGTTATGGTGTCTGCTATTTAAAAATAAATGCAAATAAAGCATGAACACGGTTATTGTTACTTTAGTTTGCCACTAGAATTCAAGTATTATCTCTACATTTGATATGAAAGCACCACTGATGATGTAATAAAAACCCTTCATTTAAAATCACATTCCCCAATACTTTATAATATATGACACTATTAAATTGTCAGTACTGATGGATCCCTGGATACATAACATTTCACTGTTGCTGGCTGAGAATAAACAGGTTTTCTTGCCACAGTTTAGTCCCTCTGCGAACTTCTAATAACTCACAAACAAATGAAATGCAGATGAAGAAACAGCCAAAACTACACTGGTTCGGAAGGTGTAAAAACTATTTGGAAGTATCACGCCTAGTATGGTGTTCAGTTTTATAAAATCTTCATATACGTTTTTATGTATGAAATAGTTTTGTTCTAATGTAACTACTGTTCCAGCTGTGAGATAACAATATTCTTTATTAGAATTAGTAGAACGAAGAAGTTAAAATTAAATTACCATTAAAAAAACTGTGTTTAAGGACAGTATTTTACTACATGTGCTGAAACACTTTCCATTAGTGGTATTAGCGTATTGCTTTCCGAGTGAACTGAAGGTATGGAATGGTTTATTTAACTCATTCATTTATTTCAGCGCATAGTTCCAGATCGTCCGTATGGAGTTGTTCTTTACGTGGAGCCGTACTTGAAATCTTGCGCATGCGTACTTCTTAGTCTGTCAAACAGCAGCAGCCAGTAAACATGGCTGGTGTTGGTTTCCGGCGGTGGGCCCAAGCCCTCTCTAAAGCAAAAGGGTCTGGTATTTCAGCCCTTTTGTCGGGATGTAGAGCGGGTTAGTAGTGTTTTAGTCTTTGGTAGAGCTGTATAATGAATTTCTCTGGAGATGTATAGCACAGTTTTTATTTTTGAGTCGCCTATAGGTGTAACCTTGACATGCTAAGGTTAGCTTAGGCTAGCTTGGCGGCTGCTCTAATGTGAGGGAGACAGAATAAAATCGTCATCTTCTTTTGAGCCAACGAGCTTTAACTGCTACTATTTCAAGTATGCGTGTATTGCTCTTTCAGCCTCCGGCATGTCAAAGGACAGTCTGCCTGGTCCTTATCCGAAGACCCCTGAGGAGAGAGCTGCAGCTGCAAAGAAGTACAACTTGACGCTTGAGGACTATGAACCATATCCCGACAATGGAGAGGGGTGAGCTTTAATATAAAGAGTGACGTTTCTTGCAGTTTTGACTGCTTTTAGTGTTAGTATAGTCCCAGAAAATTAGTGAGCAACTCATTCATTCTTACAGCGTCAAGCATTTGCAACAAACAAACTAAAACATAGCAAAGAAAATCATATGCAATTATTGTGTTTTTGTAGATATGGTGATTATCCAAAGCTGCCTGATAGATCTCAGCACGAGAGAGACCCCTGGTACAAATGGGATCATTCTGACCTGAGGAGGAACTGGGGCGAGCCGGTGAGATACTGACTAATATTCACTGTTGCTGTTGTGCTTTTTCCTGAATAAATCACAGGTATACTGATATTGGTTCTTGTGGCAGCTGACTAATAGAAATGCATTGCAGCAATATTTGTGCAGTTTTTAGTGCGTAATTGTGTCGATTCTCTTAGTGGAATTGTCCCAGGGTTTTTTCTGCTATGTTTTTGCTTATTAAATGTAGAGGTTATGGATGAAAAAATACAGACTTCTGTGAAGTCCATTACCTTCAGTATTTATGCACCAATGGTGCTTGCGTGTGTAGTCTTCGCTCAGAAGCACATTTTTAGCCAGGCAAACCTATCTTTTAATTATGTCATTTTATATATTCATATCAAATCATACTGTATTTCCAGTGAATAGCATTCTTCTGCATATAGACTATTTCTTTTTAATATTTAAAATGCATTCAATGTTTTTTTTACCACTGGTATTCAATGCTGATGTCTTTCCTGTCTCCTGGAGATAGGTGATGTGAAAGAGTGAGTGTCTGATACAATTCAGTGGGGGTGGTAGACCTGGGTGTCTATCGTTTTGTCTAAAAGTCTCAGTTTATGCTGATTAAAGCGCTATTCCAGGAAGCAGGTTCAGCAAATTCTGTGTAATCATAAACTCAGCTGGTGAATTCAGGTATTGACAACTCTGAGATTTCAGTTCCACTGCTGATTAGACTTAGTTCAATCAACTCTGATTCAGAGTTAAGCATGTGCATGAATAAAGAAGGGTGCAGTGCTAATCACCATGCCACCGTGCTACCATGGACCATGATGTTTATCTTAAAGGCTTACATGTTATAATAAATATGGAAGCTTTCATATGGGAACTTGGGCAGACCCACTGAGTCTGACTGGGGTGACTTTTCAGTGGAAATATGTTGGGATTATCTGTGAGAGACATTTTTCCATCATCATGACTGATTACAGCAAGACAAATGATTAATCGCAATTAGTGTGTTAATTGTCTAAAGCTTTACACAAATATGTTTGGTTTAAACAGTGATTGCTACAGTAGCATAGATTAAATACTTTCAGTGAGTGCATTCCAGGAAGTGACTGACAGTCAGACAGCGTTACTGCGCACAGAGTTAGAAAGATGGAGACTGATGATAAACCCATGATGTAACCATTGTCTCCATTCTTATATTGATCATAAAAGCGCTCATGTTAAGTACAAAAAGTTCTGAGATTTCAGTGTTTGTACAATGTGAACTTCTGCAAATGAATTCACTTTGATGCACTTGGACTTTATGAATGAGGAAGTGAAGCCAGGTGTCAGTCAGCTGGTTTGGTCCAGCAGGAGGGAAACTCAGTTTGTTGAAGAAAACCTACCAGTGAGCAGGTTAAGTTCAGAGTGTTTTACCTCGGCAACTGAGCAAGTGTTTACGTTCACGTTCTTTCTGGAACAGAAAACCCAGAGTTTCCTTCTTCTCAGGGTTAATAAACTCCTGCTTCCTGGATTAGGGCCCAGGCTACAGTGTCATGGAAACTGAGATCAGCAGCATTTTAAAAAATTTTATTGGGTCAAATGCTTATGTGTATACATGGCAAAAGTTGTATATACTAGTGAGGACATGGCATTAGATTGCTTGGCTGCACAAATACCCTATTTTCTTTGCAGAATTCAATTTTCTGTGCTGTCACAAATGAACTTAAATTACAAAATAAGTCAATCTGGCAGTTTGAGAGTAAATTGTTCTTTTTTCTTTTTTTTTTTAGATGCACTGGGATTTTGACATGTACATCAGGAACCGTGTGGACACTTCTCCCAGCCCCGTGCCCTGGTCCTCAATGTGCAAGCAACTGTTTGGTTTCATTGGGTTCATGTTGCTTATGTTTTACCTTGGAGAGAGATTCCCAGCATACCAGCCTGTTGTAAGTACTGCTTTGTTTGTGTTACTCTCATTGTTGCGGTTAATTAAGTTAAATTGACATTGACATTGACATGATGTCAGAGGCAGATACAGTATAACACTCCCAGAGTTTGAGCATGTTACTCATCTGCCTTTGTTTTCCAAAGTTTACAATTCCAAAGTTTTCCAAAGTCAGTTGAATACTATAATATATTGTACTTTTTTCTGGTTAAACAGCGGTTTAAGAATATGCTCATTATATACAGTGTTTAAACCTGCTGGCCGTCAGATGAAATGTCAAAATAAACTATTGACATAATTGATGATATTTTCTCTTTAACACTAGATCTCTTTGCAATATACTGTTAATGGCAGATGTTCATATTTATGACTTTATACATTTTTGTGACACCTTCCCAATGTTGCAAAGATGTCAGGCAAGTAATATAATCTACAGTCAGTGAATTTGAAGTTGAGGTGTGCACTGGAAAAAATGTAAGTCAGTAGAAGGAAGACAGTATGTGAATGAGAAGGAAACGGGTGAAAAGGTGAACAATGGATGGTGCACAAGAGGTGAAGAAGAGAGTGCAGGCTGAGTGGAGTGGGTGGAGATCTGTGTCGTGGGATTTGTGACAATGATAGCAGCAAGAGTGAAAGGGAAGCTTTGCAAGATGGTAGTGAGATCTGCTGTGGTAACTGACTTATTGTCTCTACCAAACAAAATTATGAATCCATATTATTATGTTTACTAAATATTTTCATTATGTGAGTATATGTTAAAGTATCAGATTTTTGTATAGTAGACCTACAGAGAAAATGCTTTTGTTGTGCACATTTTGATTTAAGCATTTGTAATTTTTTTCAGGCACCCAAGCAATATCCCTACAATGGCCTGTATGTAGAGAAAGGAGGAGATCCTGAAAACCAACCAGAGGAAGTCAAAAATTATAAAATATAATCACTAAAATGTGATTGTACTTGTGTGTATATATATTTCTGTGAAGAATAAATACGTATGTTAACAGTTAAAATTGTCTTTGTGGTGTGGTTATTAATTTTATGTGTGGAAAGAATGTCACCTTACCATGCATGCTGCTTTTGTTAATTTTAAATGCTTAAATGTAGACCTTAGGTAAAAGAACAGTTTTCAGTTCTCAAAATATGATCTATATATAACATGTTTGTGCTAACTTTCTCCGACTGGGTGATTTTGGGGGGTAACCTCGGGTCACTGTGAGTAATGGTCCTTGTCAGCTGCCGTACCGTAGTGACAACACGGCAAAGCACTTTGGTCGGACTCCAGCTGTGGTTGAGCTGTTAGCTTGGCTGTGAAGTAGCTCCCGAGTTTGTTGTAGATGCGGATAGCCAAGTTGTAACATAAAATTGACGTAAGTTTCTCTCAAAGCCATATTTATCTTTTTAGTGGAGTTTTAACGCGCCCGGTGGTCCTTTCTGTTAAAATGTGCCAACAGGGGTGGTGGCTGCGGGCTAGCTTGCCTACATGAAAATCGGCTCCGTTTATGCACTGGAATTAAATAGCCGGGCTCGGGCTTTAAGATCGAGCAGTAGCATGCATGAGGGATTAATTTGGTTTTTAAAACAAACTGGGTTTGAGTTAGATAATGGTCAGCAGCAGACTCTGTTTATACAACGTTAACTGACGAAAGCTAACGCAACGTATTCTGACACATTATTGCTAAATGCTAACATAAGCTAACTACAGTACATGTCATGTTAGCTTGCGTAAAAGTGGCTTGGGGACAGACTACACACATTCATTTCAACATGCCGTAATTAACATTTAATTTAGTATTACATGTAAGAGTTGGATATATGGGTAATGGTTAGGTCAATGCCGTTGCAGGTATTAGTCTAAGGCAGTTTAGAAAGTAAGGAAATACGAAATCTAAATGCACATTTTGAGAGGTAAATAAGCTGCCGTTATATAGTTAGACACTAAGATATATTCTGGTTGGTTTAGTGGAGTCTGTTCTACTGTCCAGGATTTGAAATTTGAACACCTGTAGAGGAAGATGAGGCTGAAGGAGATCCAGAGGACTGCCCACCAGGCGTGGAGTCCTGCCGGGCACCATCCTGTATACCTGGCCTTAGGAACAGCAGCACAACAGCTTGATGCCTCCTTCAACACCACGGCTGCTATAGAGATATTTGAGATGGATTTTTCTGACCCCTCTCTGGACATGCAGCTCAAAGGGTCTTTGCCAACTGCAAATAGGTAACTTAGAGAAAAGATAAATGACAGCCACATTAAGTATTTATGGCAAGATTTTAAGCTGCTGGGTTTTTTTTCCAGCAGAGCTCATGTCAGCCACAATGGCAAAGTTTATTCATGTTAAAACTGCTTTATGATTCTTTCTGGGGGTTTTTTTATCACAAGCTGCAGACACTGGCTGACACAGAATGGGCACTTCATGTTGTGACTTGCCAGTGTGAATTCCTTTTGTTGATTACACTGAATATTTTCAAGTGATTGTATCAGCAAGCAAATTCAGCCCAGCAGCCCATGCAGTGCATTCTAATAAAAACGATTCTGCACTAATAGCTAGCTTTATTATTCTAATTTTGTGTTGGTTAGAGCAGTTTTAATAATTGGCTCATGGCACTGCATTTTCATTTTAGCTTTTTGTGGTGCTGTGTCAAATTGTAGCTTATTTGCATATCAAATGCTTTCTTTTAAATTATTTGCTTGTCTTGCTCATGACTCATGCATCTAATTTTTATTTTTTGAGGCTAGTGTTGATATTTGCTCTGAAAAAGGGGTTAGAGAAATGAAGCATATAACTTTTGTGGTTGTTTGCTGTCTGTCACTGGGAGCTCATAATGCACTATGCTTTTTCTAGGTTGCATAGTATAGTGTGGGTAAATTTTGGAATGGGAGCAGATGGTACTGGAGGAAGACTGGTTGGTGGGAGTGAAAATGGCACACTGACCGTCTACAATCCAGATGCCATAATTAACTCCACTGGGGAGGCTGTTGTGGGACAATCTGACAAGCATACGGGACCTGTCCGAGCACTAGATTTCAACCCCTTTCAGGTAACTAAATACCTGCTGGCAATTTCCTGTCACACAGATGTCCCTCTCAGTATGTTCCAGGTTGGTATTTTAATTTCTTTCTTTCTTAAAGAGTAATCTTCTTGCATCTGGAGCAAATGATTCAGAGATATACATCTGGGATCTAAACAACTTCAGCAGTCCTATGACCCCAGGAACAAAGACGCAGGTGCGTACATGATGAGAACACATTGTCATATTCTCAGATTGTGCTGAAATCTTAATCTGTTCCAAACTGATGTGCGTGTGTTGAGTCAAACCACAGAATTTAAATCGCAATCCCACAAAAAGTAGGTTTCTCCTCCCTTCGTTACATTTATGGTTTCGTATCTGTGCGAGAGAATGAAACCACAAGAATGTTTTGTTTGTGGTTTAAACTCTTTTCAGGAAATATTAGCTATATAATGCTCGCCTGCTAAAGAATACATTTAAGACTTAGTAGCTATACTTCTCACCAACATTTGGGTTTAATGTTGGTCTTGATATCAAGATTGCCAACTAAAACATTTCTCTGAAAGCTGTCTGTATTTCATGAGAGACCTTGCTGTAAGAATGAACCAAGGTCACACAATTTCCATATCAGATACAGTGTTTGCATGGCATTTGCATTCCCATATACAGAGTTTTCAACATAACAATTTTGCCATTTGCAGTTTTTGTGTGTGTGTGTGTGTGTGTGTGTGTGTGTGTGTTATGTGCTCCCACTTTAGCTACTAAAACATCTCCATTATAAAAAATACTTAAACTGTTTGGAAAGTTTTTTGGTCTCTTCATCACACTGTTGTTGAAGATTTAGTCAGCCCATTTGGAGCGACACGACAGATCGGTTTCATCCGCTGGCATAAATGTTATTGTTTTTTGATTTACACTAACAACTTCTGTTTTTTTCTTTTCTTTTTTTTCCCCAGCCTGTTGAAGATATCAGTGTAGTGTCATGGAACCGGCAGGTTCAGCACATCCTGGCCTCTGCCAACCCCAGTGGGAAAGCGGTAGTCTGGGATCTGAGAAAGAATGAGCCCATCATCAAGATCAGTGATCACAGCAACAGGGTTGGTGGTTAAATAAAGTCCAGGGTTCTTTCTGTCAGAGCAATGAAAGGATGTGAACCACTCAAAAAGGCTCATCTGCCATTTAAAAGCAACAAGTGTTTTATGAAACAAGGCTGTTTTTAGGATGCAAAATCCCATCGTTATCCCGATTTGCTCAGTACGGTGACGCAGTGAAAACAACGTTCATTGATTTGACATAATGAGATTTGACTCAGTGGATTTAAGGTTAGGCAAAAATGCAGATTTTAATGTTGCGCCCTGTAGAAAAGACCTGCCGTGATTGTAACACTTTACTGTTAATGGATTTCAGATGCACTGTTCAGGAATGCTGTGGCACCCTGATGTGGCCACTCAGTTAGTGTTGGCCTCTGAAGATGACCGACTACCAGTGATCCAGATGTGGGACCTGCGCTTTGCCACATCACCTCTTAAAGTCCTGGAAAACCATACAAGGGGAATTCTGTCTATATCCTGGAGCCAGGCTGACTCTGAGCTCCTGCTTAGTAGTGCTAAAGACAACCGGATCCTTTGCTGGAATCCAAACACGGGAGAGGTACGTGATATTAATAATTACCGCTTGTGTATCAGGGCCTCTGCAAGTGTTTAGCGTGATAGCTTTGTGGCAAAAACCCTGTGTATTATCCCTTAATAAGCCCTTTCTGTTACCAGTGATGGTTCCTCCAATCCTAACAGGTGTCCCTCCTTTTGTTTAGGTAATCTATGAGCTTCCAACATCAAATCAGTGGTGCTTTGATGTCCAGTGGTGTCCCAGGAATCCAGCGCTGCTTTCAACTGCATCATTTGATGGGAGAATCACTGTTTACTCTGTGATGGGAGGGAGCTTGAAGGCTCAGCAGCAGAGCACAGCTGAAAGAGTAATGTCTGCTCTGCGTTTTGAAATGTGTTGGATTTGAATGTTTTTAAATTATCCGTGTGGACATTTACAATGTGATTTGTTTGAATTTTCTATACTTGGTTGTCCACAAGGTGGTGCCCATGTAAAGCGCTTGACGTTGACTCACAAACACATGTACATGTATATAAAATAAAATCTGAAAGACGGTTTAAGCATAGTTGGAAGCAATCACATGAAGCAGGGTCACAGCTAATATAGTTTATTAATACAAATGATCATTTTGACCATAAGCCATTAAAATGTTGACATATTTAAATGTTTTGTTTGTCTGCATAATCTGAAATATTCATTAAAGAAGCTGCATTGTTTTCAGTTAGCTAATTGTTTCAGCGTATCTGTTTCAACAGCTTATGTTTTATTTAACAGATCTCCTCCTCGTTTGACACAATGGATCCCTTTGGTACAGGGCAGGTGCTGCCTCCCTTGCAAGTTCCTCAGCCTCAAGTTCAGGACACAATAGTTCCTCCTCTCAAGAAGCCGCCTAAGTGGGTGCGCAGGCCAGTGGGAGCTTCCTTTGCTGTAAGTGCAGCATTAAATGTTCTCAGGGTAGTTTTTCAATTAAAATCAGCAGAATCGCCACCTTTTTATAACTGCTCTGTTTTTGTTCCTTAGTTTGGTGGAAAGCTGGTAACCTTTGAGAATCCCAAGCTGCCTCCTGTCCAGAGCCCCCAGCCCGTCCCTAGACAAGTGTTTGTGAGCCAAGTTACCACAGAGACTGAGTTCCTCCAGCGCTCCAGGGAGCTGCAGGCGGCGCTGCAGTCAGGCTCCTTCAACAGTTACTGCCAGGCTAAGATTCAGAGCGCCAAGTCAGACGCTGAGCAGGACATATGGAAGTTCCTTCTGGTTGGGCCTCCATATACTAAGACCTAATATTAAGTCTATCGTTTTGGGTGCTACACTTTATGCTGATTCACTTTTTTAATCTACAGGTTAATTTTGAGGATGAAGCTCGTATTAAATTCCTCCGACTTTTGGGGTTTAGCAAAGATGAATTGGAAAGAAAGGTATTTTGCCTCTTATTTAACTAGTCACTGATATTTACCATTAATGCTTGCATTTCTGGGAAGGCACAGCACCTCTAAATCTTACCATGTTTTCCCTGTTGTGTTTATTTAGATTTCAAAATGTCTGGGGAAGAATTTCCAACCCAATGGGCATGGCGTAGATGCCAAAGATCTGGCAGAAAAGATGCAGCAGCTCTCCACTGAGGTCAGCACTTCTCTACCTGCACAGTGTCTGATTTCAAGCTGCGTATATCCTGTTCAATTTAAAACACTCTTCTTCTTTTTTTTTAATTTCCAGAGGTCTGATGAAGGAGCTGCAGCAGCTGATGCTAGAACTTCAGGTTCTGTGTCACCAGCAGACTTTTTCAGTCAGACCCCAAAGGAAAACCCCAACTTTCAGATCCCAGTGTCATGCGGTAAAGTTCCTCCTCTGAAAACGGACTGTTATCCGATAATAACACATTTGCACGTGATTTTATGATCGCACTGACTCTGTTCTTCCTTTCGAAGACACCGACGGTTTGATAAGCCAGGCGCTGCTGGTCGGTAACTTTGAGGGAGCTGTGGAGTTGTGTCTGAATGATGGCCGCTATGCCGAAGCCATCCTGCTGTCTATTAGCGGAGGAGAAGAACTGCTCAAGAAAACTCAACAGAAATACCTGAGCAAACAAAAGAACAGCATCTCGATGGTAAGGGTGCGACTGTTCGTGGGCCACTTTACACAGCCACAGTGGGGTCTGTGTTTTTGCTTAGTTCATTTATTTGTCCCAACTGTAGCTTATATCATCAGTGGTGACTCAGAACTGGAAGGATATAGTGCAAAGCTGCGAGTTGGACAACTGGAAGGAAGCTCTCGCCGCTCTGCTGACCTATGCTCACCCTGAAGACTTTGCTCGCCTGTGTGGTAAGTATAATGTAGCCACAGACCGCCTAGTTTCCAGTAGAAATGTGCAGTTAATTCAGCTTCTGTATACCAAATCCGCCTGTGCTCATTGTCTCTGTTCTAATTTTAGTCTTCTCTCTATTTTTGACATTGCGGTTTTCTTCTGTTCATCATGGTAGATACTCTGGGAAACCGTTTGGAGCATGAGGGTACAGAGAAGCGCTGCCTGCAGGCGTGTCTGTGTTACATCTGCTCTGGGAACATTGAGAAGTTAGTGGAATGCTGGGCCTTACACAGAGACTGCGCTTCTCCTCTTGGTCTAGAGGTATATTCTTAAATTTTCATTAGCCTGCAAGAGAGAATTTTGTTTTTTTGCTTTCCAAAAACCTTTAAGGTGTGTGTTGCTTAATATGACGAGTGGTTCTTTTCTTCCTCAAAAAGAAATGTACTGAGTTACCTGCCATTGAAGAATCCATTAGTCTAGTGGTATTTTTTGTGTTTCAGGATCTAGTTGAGAAAGTAATGATGCTGCGAAAGTCCATCGAACGTCTCCGCAACTGCGAGGTGGCGGTCCAGAGCCCGATACTGGCTGAGAAGCTAAGCTGCTACGCTGGCATACTGGCTGCAGAGGGTAGCTTGTCCACTGCCCTGACCTACCTGCCTGAGAACTCAGACCAAGTAAAAGAGCTAAAAATAATCCAGTTATAAATACCAGAATTCACGTTTCTTTACTTCATTGGTTTTATAATAACTGCCTTTGGATGTTTGCACGATTTTTCTCTCGTCAGCCTGGGATCACGATGCTAAGAGCCAGGCTGTTTCACGCTCAGGGAGAGGCTCCTGTCCAACAGCAGCCTCCAAACTCCTTCAGCAGAGTCAGTGTGTCCACTGCGAAGCCCACTCCTGCTGCTCCAACTCCTGCATCAAAAGCACAATTTACGGTATCAGTTTATTATCAACACAGGAATGAATTTATTTTGCGAAATGATCTTATATTTGTGACTTAAATTGCTCGCGTTAAAGTGACGAGGTGATTTCTGTTCTCATCCTCAGAGTCAGTACCAGCCTTCTCAAATGGCTGCGCAGCAGCAGCAGCAGCCTCCTATCCCATCAGTTTTTACACCTCAAGCTACTCCAACCAACCCGGGGCCTGGACTGCCACCTTCTTCTCATGTACTGCCTCCAAGTGCAACCCGTCCTGCCCTGAGACCCTCCTACCCCCAACATCCTGCTGTGGCTCCAGGTTTGACCATTTGTACAATATTTGAATTTGTTTCTAATTTTATTTGATGTAATTTTATTTGGAGTGTTTTGCCATGTTTGCTGTAATGGTAATTATTTGTGACTTTCCCCAGGTTTCCTTCCTCACCAGCCATTCCAGCCACAGCCACCGTCCACTGCTGGTCCCCCAGTGTTCCCTCCTCCAGGTCCTTCTATGCCAGCTGCTAATTTATCAGGGCCTCAACTACCACCTTCATCGTCAACCCCTGGAGGCCTGCCGCCCATGCCTAGTCCCGGGGTGCCACCGACGGGCTTCTTGCCATCTACCTCCTCAGGCCTTGTACCATCCAGTTCCCAACCCGGCGCCCCAGTTCCTATGTACCCAGGAGGTCTCCACAGCCAGGGTGCCGCACCTCCATCTGTTCCCTATGCTCCTCTCGGATCTGGGTATCCACAAGGTGGACCCGGAGCTCCTGCCGTAAAGCCCTTCCCAGCCCCAGTGGTGGTTCCTCCTCCTACAGGTAGAGGATCACAGTTTAAATTCTTTCAGATAACTTTCCACATTTTTAGTTAAGTATTTAAAGAGCGAGATTACAGAGGTCAGCAGGTCATGGTGATTTATATCTATTCTGCTGTCACTCCTTTTTTGATCTGCAGGATACTTTCCGTGGCTGAATTCCCAGTGTGACTACCAAGGTGACAGGGTTAGGGCTGGATATGTAATAAGGAAGCATCAAACCATCCACTCAGTAACCAGAAAAATAGAAAAATCTATGCAGTATAACACAGTGCAGTGTATTATCCCTAAATGAAGCTCTAAATGAACTTGTTTTGCATTGGATTGTAATCCATTGTGCAGGTTTTCCCCATTTCTTCTGGTCTCCTGGTGGTTGTTTGTGCTACCTTATGCTTAAGGGAAATGTAAGGGCTTAGCTGCTGTATCTGTTTATATGTAAGCAAAGTTTCTAGATGCTGATTAAACCTGGCTGTAATCTTTGATTCAGATTATTCGGTGTAAGGCCGTTAAAAATGATATGTATATATGTATTTCAGATTAAAGCATTAGTACAATTTTCGCAGCTGATATATGATTGACCTCAACTAGAGTCAATATGAGACGCTTAGAATTTATTTTCAGCTGCGATTTAGTTTTTTGCCTTCGAGTGAATATTGCTGCCTGGAAATTTGCTTGTTTCTGCACAAAGTGCTTAAAGCTGTGTGGCTTGACTTGCAGTGTTTTGCCATGTAGACCTTGGCCTAAAGGGATTGTCTCTTGTAGACAATCTTTGGTTGCTTGAGTGCGTCTTAGCAACAAATGCTGATAGTTTGTAACAATTCTCATATTCTTTTGATTCAGGACCTCAAGAAGGCTGGAATGACCCACCTGCAGTACGGGGTGGACCCAGGAAGAAGAAGGTAACCCTGCATTTTTCACTGACAAAATCCTGCTTTAGCTATATGTTTGCAAATGTAGTATAAGCAACGAGCTGTATTGTCGTGAAGCAGCAGCTCCCTTTGAGAGCACTGTTTATTCTCCTGAGAGCAAACTATGAGCACATTCATGCATCACACTGCTTAAAGCCGTCTCTGATAGCTTAAGTCTCCATCAGATCATGTAAAAAATATGAAAAATGCTCTCATAAGTGATTACTTGCAGCAGAAAGCAGATGTTCTCTGCAAAAACTGCTGGGCTTTCTCACTAATTATAATATATTTTATTCTGTTGTATATGCAGGTTCCTGATAACTACACTCCACCAGCCCCCATCACAGCACCTGTGATGGGATTCCCAGTGGAGGCCGCTCAGCCCCATGATCACACCCAGGTACCACCTGGAGCCCCTCAGGAGCCCAGCGTACAGGTTGGTGTCTAACAAGGCGGCTGTTTTCTGAATTCTCAACAGTATCACCGTGTCACTTTGTATTTGCTGTGTGTGCTTGTGCTGTTCAGCTCCTCCAGCAGCTGCCAGCAGAGAAGGTGGAGCAGAAAGAAATACCTGCTGAGCACATGGTCCTCAAATCCACCTTTGACAGCCTGGTGCAACGCTGCCAGCTAGCTGCAGGAGACCCAGTAAGTTCCACAGCATGTAGCCACATCTAGGTTTTGCTGTTTTTCATAAAAAGTTTGTTAATTGAAGGAAATTAGTTTTTTTGTTTGGTACAAAATGACCAAAAAAAATGTTTCCCTTTCAGCAAACTAAAAGAAAACTTGATGATGCAGCCAAGCGCTTGGGGCACCTGTATGATAAGCTGAGGGAGCAGTCGGTAAGGATCATTCAGCAGTTATGTAAAAATAACCTTCTTTAAAAAGACGATACGATGCAGTGAAAAATGCCTCTTTGTGCACTTACACAGAACTTGAAAGAAAAGCTGTCAAATATTCTTCCCTTTTTGAACACTTCAAACTTTGGTGTCAGGGTCAAAGCATCAAGTGTGTTCTTATCATCATGTGACTTAAAGTACTTAAAGACCAAGTATCTTATCATGCTCACAAAACCAGATGTGTGTCTATGTGCAGCATTTTAGAGCAGCACAAATGAAATTCTTTGACGTCCACCTGTCAAACCATTCCTGTATTGGGGATTGTCTCATTGTTGCCCCTCTAGTGGACCTGTGCTTAATTTCATTAACACCAAAGCAGCTCAGACTGATTAACAACCCCCACTGCTAATTAACTGACCAGAATAATATCCCAGATGTTTAATTGACTTGATGCTATACTGTGATTAAAAAGTGTTCCTTTAATGTTTTTGAACAGTGTAGTTTCCATGGCCACACTAGTAAATACATGTAATCCCTGTAGAGCAGGGGCATACCCCCGACCACACAATTGCTCTTAATAGTTATTAATATTAAAAAGAAGAATTATAGATAAATGCTCCTTCATGTTGCTCCACTTAAAGCATTTATTCAACATTGTTTCATTCTGTATTTTTTGCATCATTCACCTGCAGTTACTTAATACCCCACTAGGTGGGGCCACTGCCACAGATTAAGACCTACTGTGTTTACTATGCTGAAGAAATCTCCCTGCTCTTCTCTCAGCTCTCTCCCAACATCCTGCGCGGGCTCCACGAGATCAGTCACTGTGTGGCCAGCCAGAACTACCAGCGGGGTTTGGAGGTCCATACTCAGGTGGTCAGCAGCAGCAACTTCAGCGAGATCTCCGCCTTCATGCCCATCCTCAAAGTGGTCATGACTATCGCCAACAAGCTGGGCGTGTAACCGCCAGGGCCACCACCAGCGAGACTCCAGTGTTACCATATTGTTATATATGTATTTATTTCTTTTTGGCCTGATGACACATGTCAATAATGAGAATAATTGCTGATAATACTACAGATTGCGATCTTCATCACTCCATACATTTTTCTTGCCAGAGAATTTGACTGATTTGGGCTGTGAGGTTAGTTTTTGTAGAGAATTGTCAATGTAGCTGTGATCATTTTACAAAAAAAACAAAACATGAATGTATTCCAAAATTCAGTGATTCTGTGTAAATTTAAGAGTCGATGTAATATACGAAGCAAGTGGTGCGAAGTCTGAATCCAGGCGGTGTACAAGGAGGTGCATTTTCATATTCCATATTACACCGCACACCAGTGCGCCGCTTTTCCATCAAGTCCACTCCAGCAACAGACAACAAGCATCTGTGAGGGGGGGAACTCTCATCTCCAAGGTCAGGGTGCAAATAATGAAAATAAAATTTGGATTGCACTTAACTCTCCACCCTGTCAGCGTACTTTGTGTGAGGGGAAAACAGGCTGATGTGCTTTACCGAGTGTGTGTGATTTTACAATAACAAGCATCAAGAACGTGTTAAACACTGTAATATAGACCTGATTGTCCTCTACACCTGCTGTAATAGATTGTTTCCTGTTCATTGTGCCATGAGGGGGTTTTGGGCCAAAGTACTGCAGAAGAATGTCACACAGTGATTGTCAAGTTCTTTTTCCCTCCCTTCGTTCATATTTTATTAGCATTGCTACAATATTTCCTGATGTTTTTTGTTTTGTTTTGCTTTTTTTTTTTCCAGACTTGTTTTAGAATGCATGTCAGCTCCTTCACTCCTTGCTGAGTTTACAGGGCAGCTTGTAAAACAAAAGTACACAATTTTTTGTTTGTTTGTTTGTTAAACTGCAAATGAACTAACGTCCTGTCTGTGCCCTCTGTTTTAGCCACTCCTGTTGTTAAAGATGAGCTTATTCCTCTGTGTCCAAGCCACATCTTAGCATTTCATAACCTAAAAATCCATTTTTAAATTCTATACGTTTTAGATTAGATCATGATAATGATACAAGCGTTTGACAAAGATCTTAAGAGTTTTGTAGCTGGACATGAAACTTGATAGTTTGGTGTGTTGTGGCAGCAGAAGGCAGTGAAGTGCCTCAGTGTGCCCATTTTGGTTGCACAGATATTTATACAATCCATGTTGCTTACTTTACTCATTTCGGTATCTTTTTTTCAAATAAAGTTTCACTTTAAAGGTCGCAAGTCTCTCAACATATTTAGTGTCTCTTTGATTGCATTTAATACAAATTTTGGTTTTCTTGCTGATGCTCCCTTCAGGGGGCGCCACAGCAGGTCATCTCACCCCTAACCCCGTCACACCAACCCTCTGCACACCTTCTTTCACTTCATCCATCATCGATCTTCCTCTTTTCCTTCTGTGTGGCAGCTCCCTATTCAACACCCTTTGTCCAGTATATTCCTCTGCACATGTCCAAACCATCTGAGCCTTCCCCTCTCTAACTTTGTCTCCAGACTACTCGACCCGAGCTGTTGCTCCAGAGTGAAAATCTTTACATTGCAAACCACCCCGACACTTGACTTTCACTCTTCAACAGACCAGTCCTCCACCTCCTCCCTACTTTCACAACAGGTCACAATGTCATTGGTTCCAACATCTAATAAGGCAATGACAGCTTCATTTATGGATTAGCGAGACATTACTTTATTCGATCCATCCATCCATTTTACTAGTCGCGGGTGGGTTGAAGCCTATGAGGCTTGGAAAAGTTGTCAGTCTGTCACAGGGCCAACACATAGACAACTACAAAATGTGCTGTTGCACCAAAATTTACCCAAAAAATTATGAAACATTGGAAGTGTAATTAACTAATTCAAGGGGACATTTATTTAAAAGTTTTGTTTTATTTATTTTTTTAATCTGTAAGCGCAGCGCTTTCTCAAAGTGCTATTTTTATCTTGGTCATCTCAGCAATTTTCATGTTGAACAGTAGAGGGCTCTGTGTAGCCAACTGAAGTTATTCCACTGGAGGTCGATATGAGTACTTACCATAGTGCTTTCTGTATCAGTAACCGCAGGTAATCTACTTTAGATGCAGGTACACTACTTTGTGTGTTTTCCTCTTTTCACCAAGCACGTGAATGCACCACAGTCTGCACATAATTGACCTGTCCTGGGAACAGCGTTACACAACTCATTAAATTCACTGCAATTCGAGATTGTTAAATGTCAGTAAGTTTGCTTGTTGGAACAGGTGTTTCGCCCGCCCTTCCTCCATGGGGCCAGAAAGATCAGAAGTCGGGACCTCGTCTGCTGATTGGTCGTTTGCAGTCAGATGCTGTGTGAGCTGCGTGGCGTGAATGTTTTTGGGAGTTTGAACTGGAGTAACCCCAGTCATGCCGTCTGACAGTAATAACGTGCAGTTTGAACCATCCCACATCACACCACAGAAGCGCGCTGAGTCATGATGTGCTAATCCTTCACGGGTAATGTAGATTCAGCTTTCAGCAGTGCTGCAGTGGGCTGACCCTAACTTGGATGCAGCCACGCTTAAAGATTAGATTCATAGTTAATACAATTATGACGAAGCCCCTCAACTGTGATTTCTTGCTCATGCTACTTTATTCCTCTCACGGTCACATTTTAGAGTATTTTTAAATACTTTTTTAAAAACTCATATTAAGGCATATTATTATGAAGAAAAGCATAGCTGTCTGCATTGTTTTGCAGCTTTTAATTAACAGATGAAAGTAGTTTTACTGCAGGCGACATAATTCATAGATGGAATATGTGAATGTATCCAGTTATAATTTTGCAGCAGGGCCTTTCAGAATAAAAGTAGCTTTTATTTCCACTTTGTTTGGTAACTGTTGTTACTCTACAGATCCACATTATTAATAGAAAATATAATCACACAGTAACTGTGTATATATTGTCTTTCTAGCTCTACCAAGCAGCTACATGTTCTTGTGTTTGCTTACAATTAACGCATAATAATCTGCAAGTGAGTTGAATACTAATACTAATAATAATTGGATTTTTGAAATAAATACATTTTTCCACGTGCATTTTTCAAGCGGCACCTAAGTGTGATGGTGAGTTTATTACAGTGACTGGTCTTAGTTTTTAATTTCTGCCATTTTATTAATGAACTGTGCTTTAGACCTTTTGTGCATCAGGCAGAATGAACGGACTGCCTTTTGTCCGCTCAGTCTGCCGCGTTTGGGTCCTAATTCTACACTTCCTGACACTAAGAAATGACGGGTAAAGTTGCATCCCTCTGCCGCGTCCAGCTGAGAATTCCTGATGAGCAGGGGCTGGTTTGCAATTCCTGCTCCCACATCAGAAAAATCTAAACAGAAATAATTAAATAAAGACACTAAATCGTCAACATTTTATCAGACTTTTTCCGTGATGTCTTGTGGCACTCGTACACAAACGACATAACTACAATTAAGAGGTTCCAGCCCTTCACTTAGAGGTTACAGAGCCGCACTGTGGCACTGACAAATAACTTATCGGTTAAGAAAAAAGAAAAAAAAAGAGAGAAAGAATGCATCAAATTGCATGACTGCATTTTGGAATTATTCTTAACTTTTGAGACACACGCTCCATAATCACACGCTGGTCCTACATTCCTCTGCCCCCTGTAAGCCAGCCAGGAGCAGCTAATAACTGTTAAATAGAGAGATTAGATTTGACATGAACACACATGTCAGCAGCATGAGTTCTTTACCGCAGAAGGCCAAAGGCAACCATAAACACAACACCCCCCCAAATCAATCCTGCTGGCTCCTTTACATGCACACACACACACACACACACACACACGTGTCTGAAGTATAACCACAATGATATAAATCTCCCTACAAGTTCAAAATGGAACTGATGTCGTTTTTTTTTGTATATTTGTCACACTTAAATGTCATTGAACGAGGTCGGGGGCTGCATCGACCCCCCCATGTGTATTTATATTCCTAGGGAGGTGCACATTTATATTTCTGATTTACAGCTGAAGCATATCTCCAGCAAGTCCACCTCTGAAATACATTTTCAAAACGCTTAGAAGCTTTAGCATCCCCTTAAACAGGCCGTTCATGCCCACTGTGGCAGAATTAAAGCGACTCTGCAAAGACGAGTGGCCCAAAATTCCTCCACAGCGATGTGAGAGAGTCATTGCAGGTTGTCACAAACGCTTGATTGCAGCTCCTGCTGAGTTAAACTGAACACCAAGCAGGCCTCGCTTAAGACGTCCTTGCATAATCAAAACTGAATGCTTCTTCTGCCCTGCTGTTCTTGAAAGCAAAATTAAAATATCTAACAATAACCGGCTGTGTGCAAACCAAGATGCCTCATGGAAATCCTCTAAACGTTTAGCGTGCGCACTGCAGATTTATTTAGAGTCGTGAAACGCAAAGACACAGAAAGTGAAAACGGAAATAAATGAGAAACAACGGTTAATGGAATTACAAGTGTATTGAAAATATTGTGAATTTATTTCAGAATTTAATACAGTAGACATTATCAAGACTGAAAACAGATAAACCCCCTTCTTCCTCTCATCATCAGGAAAATGCTGATATTTGCACTCTGGATAGGCAGCGTTGTTTTACTGGTCTATAATGGTTTGGTAGGTGCTCTAATGATGTTCAGATTCCTCGTGACAGCACCTTTGTTTTCGTTTTTAAGCTGGGAATGGGTCGAGACAAGCTGGCGACGTCCATCAGGGCCCATTGCAAGTTAAAGCTGGCGTGCGAGACCTTTGCCTACCAGATCAGTCTTTTTTATGTTTAGTTAAACCAAATATTCCAGTGCCAGGCAGTACCGATCACATGATCCACTTCTACACATCGAATTTACAAATATATGCATGTCTAAGCCTCTTTTCAGCTGCAGTTTCCTCAACAAGCCACTTGGCAACCCACTCCCACCCAGCTCATCTTAATGCATCAATACAAAGATGACTTCATGGAAAGGATCATATTTTTATTTGATTTTATTTTTGTGGGGGGGGGGGTGATCAGTGGCCAGGGCTTTGTGTAATTGCTCTCAAAAGACAAAAGTCTTGCACAGCAGCTTTAAATCGCACAATTTAAAATTCTTAATTTTGTATCGGACACTTTTACGCTGAAACGCCGTCTGTTTGCATGTACAGTACCTCAGTGTTGTAATGCTACGTTTGCCTAAAATTAAACATGATTTTAGGAGGAAAACAACGATCCACCCAGTGCAAACATGGAACTCAGGAGTCAAATCTGTTTTGCAGTACTTGAACCTTTTTGACTCAACTGACAGGAAGCGAAGGAATGGATGCAAGTCATAAGGCATTAGGTTGGATCCTGACTCTTTAAGAAATGAACAATTGATCCAGTTTCAGATTTTTTTTTTTAAAACATCTATTTTACGAGGCAATGTGCCAAATATTGGAATGCAGAAATCTCTTTATCAGGTTAGAACAGTTTTTGTTGTTGTTGTTGTTGTTGTTCTTGCTGTTAAGTCAATAAGAAAAAGAAAATGAATTAAAACACATAAATAATCTAAGCATTCCACACATCAGAATCAAAGATTAACATGAACACTGATGCACCTAAAATTCTGAAATAACAATGACCTTTGTAGCACATCAAAGGGAAACCAGACCCTGTTTGAGAAATCAACGCGGCGCCAACAGTTCCGATGGTCCGAAGCGATGCAGCTCCACAGTACGTTACAAAAACACACGCAGTTCTGCCTTCGCAGTCACCGACACAACACCTCACTACAACACCTACTACAGTATATCGCCATGCATGGGTGACATGTTTTGCAATACCAGAACTTTCACATGACTGGCTGCTACACCTACCAAGGAGCTCTATGCTGCGGGTGTTTAAGGACAAAATAGTCACACGAGTTGGATAAAATCTGTTAAGCAAATGCCGCTCATGCCACAATGTTAAAAGAAAAACAAAACAAAAAAAAGAACTCCACAATCATGTTACGCAATGAGGCGACTTAGTGTGCTGTAGTGGACCACGGAGATGGTTGTAAAGATGTCGTTTGACACACTCTTGGCACTAATGACGTATTCATCCAGCACCCACAAAATCAGTTAAGTTTTGAATCTTTCTAAAAGGTTAAAAATGACATTTCCTCATCTCTCTAACGTTAAACGAGTTCCCTTCGTTATCGCGCGAGAAAACTCTGTCCAATTATTGCACAGTTAATCTTTGAGTGCTTGAACGTTTCTCGAGAGCCAAAGTGTGGGATTTCTGCGAAAGGCAACCACACCGCTGCACTCTGCAGGCTCTGTACAGTTTTGGCTTACTGGTTGTCACAATGGTTATGCTAATAAGAAGAAGGTCTGGGTTCCCTCAGCCCTCTCTCATTTGGTGTATTTCATTAAAGCGAGCATTTTTTTTTTTCCTTTTGCAAAAAGAAAAAAAAAATTATATATTATATAAACATGACCTCTCAACCCTTTCATTTCAAATCTAAATTGCTCAGAATTCGAATCTATATGTGAAAACAGTTAAAAATTTGCTGTAAACTACAATAAAGGCAACACCCTCCAATCAGTAATGTACCTTAATAGTTAAAATGTTACTCCATAGTTAAGTGCTCCACTTCTTGTCAGTTTTGAACAGTTAATTAATTCATACGTAGATAAAAATGATCGGCTACATAACTGATCTTGCATGAAGAATGCACACCAAAGTGGCAAAACAGCGGAGAATGGAGGTGACTTTTAAAATGCATCTACTTCAAATCTGAAATATATATTCTTTTTTTTTTCTCCATCTTGAACAATTTGTTTAGTTACAGCTACAAAAACCACAAAAACAAGCAAAAATGTGGTCAAGGCCCTCATGAAGCTGACTTTAATCCTCAGAATGAGAAATGTAGAGCTGTCAAAGGACTGTTAAGCTTCTTCTTATTGGTTGTTTTGCCTTGAAGCCCACCACAGTTTTAGCAAGCTTAGCCACTGCGGTGGCTTCCGTCTCCGGTGCGCTGTATCCGCGCCGCGACCAACTCGCGGGACACTCTCTTGCGGTCCTTGGCCAAGCCCAGGAAACACATGAAGTCGATGAAACAAGTAGTAAGGTTCAACTTGCAGCCAAACTCGCTGGTTGCATAGTCATATGGGAATGTGTGGTGATAGTTGTGGAATCCCTCACCTGTAAAGCACAGGAAAAAGGAATGAACAACTCATGAAACAAAATCTAAGTAAGACTGGATTTTTTTTTTTTTTTTTTTTTTTAATTAAAACTCCATCTTTTTTTTTTTTTTTTTATATTTGTTTGTTTAAAAAAAAAAAAATAATTTTAAAATTTTTATTTTTGGAAAATTT
>VOQJ01001657.1:19604-29617 GCA_015052665.1 Apistogramma diplotaenia | reverse complement strand
GTCAAACAGGTCAAAGCCAGGGTGTGAGCTGTCCTTGATGACGTTTTTGGCTCTGCTGAGGCAGCGGGAGGTGTAGATGTCCATCAGGGAGGGGAGAGGGCAGCCAACGATCCTCTGTGCTGTCTTGACTACCCTCTGACATCTCTCCCTGTCTGCCTCAGTGCAGCTGCCATACCATACTGTGATACAGTACGTCAGCAGGCTCTCAATGGATGAGCGGTAGAAGGTCAGCAGGTTTGAGTCCAAGTTGTTCTTCCTGAGGACCCCTCAGGAAGTGAAGTTGCTGCTGAGCCTTCTTGATAACAGCTGTGATGTTATCTGACCAAGATCAGCAGAGATGAGGACATCAAGAACCCTGAAGGTGTGGACCCTCTCCACACGCTAACTGTTGATGTAGAGGGGGGCTGGGTCAGTCCTGTGCTTCTTGAAGTCAATGATGATCTCTTTGGTTTTCATGATGTTCAGTGTCAGGTTGTTCACTAAACACCAGGCTGTCAACTTCATTGCTACATTTAAATCCTGAGTGAAAAATCAATTCCTGAAGTTTCTGTGAGAGAAAAATACTGAGCAGACAGTGAGCTAGAGAACATGATTGGCTGCTGCCTCAGGTGATTCGACCAACCTGCAGGTATGGTATGGAAAGAGCAAGATAACATCCAGCAGGCTCTCTGATCTCCTCTCATGCCTACTGGTACCCGCATCCTCTGCCTGACGGGATCAAGCATGCCCAGACCACAAGTATGTCCTCTCCCATTTCCCTGATAAACCCCCAACTGCAAACCCCACCATGCACCTTTCCACCTACTACAGCTACACCTCATTCACCTTTTATACCTCACTTTAATCCACCAAACGTATCTCTTCCTCCCACTTTAAAATATCACTGTATTGTGCGTTTTAATCTGCTACGCTGAAGGGAGTGGTTCCTATCAGGACAGAACAGTTTCTCCTTAAAAAAACCCTTGTCTTTATGATTTCAATTTTTTTTCTTTTTTAATGTATTACATTCACTGCTGAGATAGATCTAATTTTATCATTCATAATGTTGCATTGTTTATATTTTGAAAACATTTATACCACTTTTGGTCCTGTGGACAATCTTTGGCTGGATTTCTGTAATGAAATCCTGTGAGTCTGAGCCATTGGAAAGACTCCCATTCCCCTTAGGATTATTTGCAATAACTCATTAATCTCTGGCTTTTCTTACAGTACCACCATCATGCCAGAATATTTATTTGTCCAGACTTTAGCTAAAAACATTCCCATCCTGAGTCATACATACTGCTAATTGGGATGTGTTCGCATGTTAACACATTACTTTGTTCACAGAGAGCAAAATATATGTATATTTTCAAAGTTGAGAGGAATTAAACTTCCTCATAACACAGCCTTCTTCCTAGTACATTCCCAGCCTGTTGACTCTATGCAAACTGTTTCCCATGTAGTAACAAGAGCCGTAAATCTTTTATCAAGGTTGATGTCCTTCACTGGAGTGAGAAAGACAAGGTCTGTGGATCCATGTTTCTGCTGAAGATAACACAGTTTGTTTATTCTGTAAAATGAAAAAAAGTTATTTGTGTTCACAAGAGACTGAAAAAAAGCTCTCGCTTTCCTGTCAGATTATCAGAATGACAGAAGCGCACACAAATCTTTACTCTGCACATACTGAGCTAAATCGCACTCTTTTTAAATAATTTTTTATCTGTGTTTCTCTCACATACACAGGAGAGCTGATACCATCTAACAACACACATAACACTCGCAGGCCAGATAGCGTCCAGTACCTGCTTGAACACAGCTGCTGCTACAAAAGCAGGGAGGAAACCATGGCTGGAGTTATTAGAAAAACAATGACGCCAAATGCAGAGAAAAGCAAGGTGGAAAAATACAGGAAAGCCTGATACAGGAGCAAAGACGCACAGGGACAAAGTGACGGGTGCGGAGTGATGGAGACAGACACCAAGCTACTGGCTGAAAACGCGCAGGAAGTCATGCTGATGTATAAAATGTACATGCACAATAGTAGAGATCATGCTTCTGCCTTTCATAACACAATTCTTAACATTTTTACAGTGCGTTAAGGAGGAGCAAGTGGCTTTCAAAAAATGCTATTGAGGTTCGGTTGCATCGAAATTCATGACTCACTCTGTCCTTTTCGCTTTCCCTCTCAGTCTCACTAATCTTGCTGCTATATTTAGTCTTGGCATTATGCCCTTCAACAGATAGGTTGGCAGCAGCACGTAGCTCATCTCCTCTCCTTTCCTTGCCTCCTTCTCAAAGCAGATCCTGTAAGATCCAGCTGCCATTCACAAAAATATGTTAACATTTAATACACACTGCAGTACATCAATCATCACTAATAAGTAATTAATTTAAGTCGTTAGACATGATCATAAATGTACCAGCCTGAGATGCAGACAACCTGTAATTAACATTCTCACCAGCCTCAGGTCTGAAGTCTGCTGTGTATGATGAAATATTCACATGGCAGACTGAACATTGCATTCCCAGCATCCTTCATCATCTTATCACGAATGACTGTGAGTGACAGGCACGGTACTCGCCAGCAGGGCTGCAGACAGGTATGTGCACAGAATACACATACAAAATCCTCCCTCAGAGGCTCTCACACACTTGCAAACACAAACTGCTGGGTATCATTACTGAACATTGGGACCACAGGTAGCACAAGTAAACAGACTCACTTGCACAGCAATAAAGCATCATAAAATCAAACTGCTTAAGTAGGCACAGGTACCTCATGTGTAATTTTCCACTCAGACAGTGTGGTACTGTGCACACCTTTGTACTTGCCCAGCTTCTGACTCAGCAGTACAGATGAGAGGAGGTGAGAAAACAATATTATGTCTCATAACACCGCGTCACATCGCATACGCAGTTTTTCTCTGCGCCCAACTCCCAGGGTGGCACAGTAATGAAAAATGCCTGTTTATCTTTCATTACCGTCAAACGAGGGATTAAAAGAAAAGAAAAACACGGGGCGGGTGGGGGATGGAAGGGAGTCGGGATGAGGTCAAAGCACAGGGACATCAGTTAGACAAGGAAAGCAGAGGTTTTTATAAAAAATAAGACATTTCCTTTAATCACATCTGTAACATCACGGCTGTATCCTGGTATTATGTTGAATATATTTGATGATGCAGTATACACTTTAATGTGGACATTAAATCGATTAATTGGCATTTATATACTAAAACATGAAACATAAAACTGTATTGTTTTCTACAAAGACATAGTAAAAGGGCACAAATGGTGTAGCAGCAAAAAAAGAGTGTAGTTTCATTTTCTATACATGGGCTACAGTATTACAATGTATCGGCAGAGAAGAGATTCGTTGCAAGGTACATACAATTGAAGTAACAAATACATTTCTAGAGTATGCACTACGTCATACACATAGTCATGGCAGGATATTAGAGATTATAAAAGTTATATAGTTAGTAGGGGGTATCTATAGGCGACTAAGACACCGGAGGCTAGAACAGGGCTAACAGTACGATGTAGACTGTGCAGACACAAAGCACAATGATGTTTAATGCTCACACAGAATCAGGACATCTGATATTAATATTAATATTTCCAGGTGTTACAGCTTACAGAGTTGTGATGCTGAAATAGCATTTGCAAGTATGTGCAATAGCTGTTGTAGCTTTCACTGTTCAGAATTAGTGCTTTGAAATAAGATAATTTGGTCACAAGAAGTAACATTTGGAGCCTGCGCGGCACCCAAAAAGTTATTTCAGCACCACAACTCCCTTAGGTGGAATGATGTTGATTTTACACACATCTGCATGAGTGGAGTCCATTTGCTCCTTCAGGTCTGCCCTAAACATATGTATTTATGTTTGCTTGTTTTCACCACTCTGCTAATCTACAGTATATGTAATCCGTACTGAGGTTCCTGAAATTTTAGGTTTCCCACAGCATTTGTCTTCTTGTTCACAAGATACATTTTGTTCCCTATTATTAATAAATGAAGACTGAAAAAGAAATATCAGCTCTTGCAAATAAAAAATGCATGGACAGACATAGCTGCAGATGTGTTTAGAGGAATAGTTTGAAACAGTGCTTCACAACCTTTTCTGTATGTCCACACTCCTGCCAAAAACTCTTCTGTTCATTTCTAATCTGGATATGGACTACATTCAGCTTAGCGTTTAAACTGAACTGAGGCACTACACTCACACCAAGATTTATCTTTTGTGGTTAGTTAACCAATATAAGTAATATTAGCCTGTTACATTTCATTCACTACTTGTTGTTTCTTTCATTATGTTTAGTAGGAAATTTAAACTGTTTGCAAACCTTTTCTTTAAAATTCTCTAACAATTTCAACTTTATTAGGTACACTTTTGCTAGTTCTTGTTTGGACCCCTTTTGCCTTTAGAACTGCTTTAATTCTTCATGGCATAGATTCACCAATGAGATGTCCATACTGACATGAACCTGTGCTTAGTTTCCTGTTTTTTAGCTGACAGGCGTGACACCAGGTATGGTCAGATGCTCTTCTGCATTAAACCACTCGGTCTGGCACCAACAACCCTGCCACATTCAAAGTCACGTAAATAACCTTTTTTCTCCAATCTGATGCTCAGTTTGACCTCCTTCAACAGGTTGCTTTGACAATGTCTACATGCCTAAGTTGCTGCCATGTGATTGGCTGCTTAGATATTTGGATTAACGAGCAGTTGAAAGGTGTACCTAAAAAAGTGGTTGGTGAGTGTATTTAGCTAGCCCTTTCATTTGTAATCTTGTAGCAGTTCAGTTTTTTAACCTAAAATTTTAATTTTTATTTGTGTTATTTTATTTCCAGATCAGCTACACTTATCTATCCATATATTCCTAGACACTGGCTGAGTTCCTGGTTGGGATTTACTTGTCTAACAAAACACTTTCACTTTCTTTGCTTTCTTGTCTGCATGTAGTTAATAAGATTGACATTTCACCATGTCTGCCCAATAGCTAAATAAGTAGTTATACTTTCAGCTGGTAGTTAGATTAAAACGTAAACAAAGGGCTTTGCTACATCCAAAAGTAAAAAATCTGCCCTCTGTGCAGAACCTTTAAAGCTCGTTATGTATTAAATCTGTCCAAAAAAAAATCATAGTGAGATCCTGCTGTATTAATTACCTCTGGACACGAGCTGTTGCCCTCTGTTTCCAGTCTTCATGCTAACTCCAGCTTCATTTTCACTGCACAGATATGAGAGCAGTATCAAACTTGTCATCCACCTCTAAAGTGTATTTCCCAAAATGTCAAACTATTCCTATAAAGTCCAAGATTATTCAGCAGTAGTTTGAAGGTGCAAAAGCTTAGGGAAACCATTTCCTCTTCCACATTATCACACAGTGTCTGGTCTGTACTCAGAGGACCAGTTCTCCTTTCATGAAAACTCCTATGTTCCTCGAAACCAGTGATGATCACTACAGATCTGACGCAGCTCCAAGTGTCTACAGCCAAGACGATGCTTATTGCTAAAACTATCATTATCTTAAGGAGAGGCCTGAAATATCACAGAGAAAGTAACAATAATGCTCTAATACTTGATCATTAATATGCTATGATATAGAGGTAGTGATTTAAGCATTGATCGACAGTAATAAACACTGAACAATGAATTTGAGCACGAAAAAGTAATCTCACATGAGGAGAGTATAAATACAAAGCTTATCACAGCAGCCACAGAGGCAAGTTGCTTCACGGCTGACACATAAATAATTCTCCATCTGGACTGCACACTGTTTCAGGGTGACTATTCCTCAACCAACAGGATCTGATGGATCATGGGGCAGAGTAAAGACATGAATTGAGGAGTTTCAAAGCTACTGTTTCCCATGGTGCTGAGACGTCACAAGCTCTCAGTGAAGTTTAACACAGCACACAGGCAGTGAATGGGTGTCAAACAGGATTTTAAACTCCATGACCTGCCACTTTAGGCTGTTTGAGCTCAGGGTTTAGCTCGTCACAATGACTGACAAGCTGCTCAAGACCTCATCCTTTCTGAAGCAGCCATGGTTCAAATCCCTGTTCCCACCCAGCAGCAATGAACCAACATGGAGTGAGACCAAGAGATTCAGCCAGAATATAAACAAGTTATGTTCCAGCTGAACAATACTCTTTCCATCCTGGCTCTAACACACAAAAACAACAGCCATGTTTTCCTTTCACTGCACTGGGGACGTCCATTTGCTTGGTTTCTGTGTGTTACCGTCTCTGCACCCATCTCTGCCGTGTGAGTTTGTGTGTGTGACTCACACATTTGTGGCCTGTGTGAGTCATCTCTGTTAAATTCAATACATTTGGGTATTAGCTGGCCACCCAGTGTGACAGATGTGGACGGATTAAAGATGAAGAAAAAAAACTAAACAAAAAAACAAAACAAAGACAACTTCTGAAATATAGAATATTTTTCAAATCAACTCAACAGAATTATAATAACATATAAAACAGAGGCAAGTAATACAATACTTAGTGAAGACTTTGCAATAAATTGCAAATAAACAACTGACATATATTTGCACACTTGGTGTGGCACACAAAAAAGCTTATGGCTACCTGCATTCATTTCACATTGCGTGTGTGTGTGTGTAGTATGTAGCATCATCTGTGTTCCTTGTTTTATAAGTGTGAATGTTTGCATGTGTGTATGTGTGAAGCAGTGGACAGCCGCCAGGCCTCATTATTGTCATTCTCCTCACTGCCTAAAAGAGAGGCAAAGAGAGGCAATGCGGCTCTTTTCAATCGAGGAACCGAGGAAAGACGGAGACAAAAGGCTGAAATTAAACAAATGCCGGAAAGCGGCCTGGAGAGCCAGCTTTGAATAAGAGAGAGGGGCTGCACGGTTAACCCATCTGGGTCTTTTCAGACCACACAGACCACACAGATATACTCCATCCCAGCATGCAGCTCAACTATAGGTCCATGCACACTATGGGGCCAGTTTATGTGCATGTCCTATGGCATTCTTGTATGTCTGTTGTATGTGTGTATGTGTCCATCAGTAATCTGTTGCTGTTGTTTCCCTAATCCTCTGCAAAATACTGGCCTTGACTAAAACCTGGAATTCGTCTCCATGTGCAGTTTCCTTGGGAGGACAGGTGTGTAAGACTCTCATGGAGTTTAATCGCTCTCGTTCCCACTGTTCTCTTGTGCTTGCAAGTTTATTTGCAGGTGGAAAGGAATGTCCGGGAGTCCAGCCTCTAAAACAACAGGGCAGCATGTTCACCTGCTGGCTTGTGTACACCAAGAAAGATTTTGTCTGTTTATTCCCGTGCCTCTCAAAGTTGCCACTTCAATCCTCCACTTACTGGTTGTGTTTTGCGATGCTGCGTGTCAGTACACGCCATGTACATGTAGACTGATAGAATCTTTCCCACAGAAGCACAAAGGCGGAAAGACATTTGCACACTGCAGATTTATGCAGTGATGATGAACTTGTTGCTTTATCGGAGCTCTGCTACATGTTCTTCTGTGTGCTTCCCCTTGGTTTGAGATGCCGCATGTCCAAGTGTCTCTATGGTCTATGGCACTGATGCTGAGAGTGGGCGATGAATCGACAGGGATTTGGTGGAGAGACGGAGGCGAAAAGAAAGTGGGCGGACACATCAAGTCCTCATGGCATCACACCTAGAGTAGTAAACAATAAAACAGAGGAAATGAACTCTTTCTTGACAAGACTGAGTCTCACATATGAGTCTGGATATAAAGTGAGTGTGTACTTTTTTTTTCTACATTTTTTGTGATACAGGTCTTTATGTAAAACAGCTTCTTTATCAAATACAGCCCATCCCTATATGGGATTATCCACCTTGTTCAAAGTCATTTCAACATATGGATGCACTTAATTTCCAGCTAGTTTGAAAAAACCTTTCATACAGCAACAAATGCTGATTCTTAATTCCTAAACTATTGCATTTTTGGAGCAATGTATATCCCATGTATCTTCAAACACATATAAATTTGTTTCTATGGGAACTGACTTGCAGCGGCGAGGGTTGAGTTTCCGGCCTTTCCGGCTGCAGGTTTCAGCCGCGATGGTGCAGCGGCACTGACATGAAATTGCATCCAAGGCCCACTTCCTCCCTCGGCAGGGGCGACAACGGGTTGTAGGAGAGGGGGAGGGAGAAGGAGAGGGGGATGGGGTGGAAATGGTAGAGGGAGAGATAATTGTAGGAAGCAGTGATGGTGGAGGAGGAGAAGATGTGGTAGAAGGAGTTGGAGGAGCATGGGTTCTGGATGGAAGAGGGATTTGGGAAAAATGGTTAGATGCTGAATTTATTAATTCACTGTTTAATAAAAGCCAGTGAATACAGACTTAACTAACATGTTGCACACTACGTTTTCCATGTTCTCCAACATTTGCTCATTAGCACTAAACAGCACAGAAATGATTTTTGGTTTTGTTCAAACTTGCTCATTAAAAGGTCAGTCTAATTAAAACCAATCCTAATAGCAGTTTTGGATGATGCACTACCATGTTTAAATACCATAAAAAAGTCCCCCTCAACAACATCCTCCAAAGACCATAAATGTCTGTACAGAATTTCATGACAGAGATATTTCAGTCCAGGCCAAAACTGTCCAGACTGAAATATCTCAGGCTTGTTTGAACATGCAAACTGCCAGTCTGAAACAAAAACCCACACAATGGAGTGTGTGGGAGGTGTGTGACTAATGTGGGATAAAGTTTCCTGAGCTGCTGACAAACTTTCTCCTCTTTTTCTTCATCTGTTCATTACCACGGTTTTTCGTATACAAGATCTTCAGTTAACTCCTCTAGACGCTCTGAGCTTTCCCTCTCTGAGAGCTCACTCTGAGAAAGTTGCTTGCATCACTTGGTCCATTAACCGGCGCTGCTTCTGCCTCTGTCTTCCCGGGAGGCTGGCGGCCTTAATGAAGTTACTTAATGAGGCAGAGAGGGCTCGTCTTTGTTCCCGTCCCGGTGACCACGCCTGCCGCTGGCATGGACAGAGGAGGTAGCATTTGGGAGCAAATTACACAGATTTCACCCCTGCCAGAGTTTGAATAAAGCCTGTTTTGAGTGATGGATGGGTGCGGAGAGCCATCACACCAAAGCCGAGCCACCTCTGGCCTCTAGAGGCTGGAAATGACTGACAGCAAAGTGAAGGGGAAGCAGATGAAAGAGAGTGGACAGGAAAACATCACCAACTCTTTTATACTTCATTCATAGAAACTGTTCTGCTTGTGGCTCCATATATTGAAGGAAAAAATGATATACTATAGTGTGCCTCACTAATAATGACTGTAGATGTTTACTACTGGCTTGAATACTGTCATTGTGGAGTTCACCTGTGTATGTCGGAGACCTCGGCTTTTGCTGTAAGTAATTTCAGACAACCCAGTTTTCTTCTAATCCCAACATTCACAGTGAGTCTGAGAGAATCCACAAAACACTGACAAACCCAACCAACGCCCATTTAAACCTCACATTTTAACTAAAATTATTAAGATACAGCAACTACAGTTTTAAAAAAAATTTGCACTTCATAAACTTAATTAAACATACGCAGCTCTGGTGGCTCCAGACGTCTTCTGCTGGGACTTCCTCCCCTTCTCCTTTTTCTTGCCTTTTCTTGCTGGCTTCAGATACGGCCTGGGAACACCGAACAGACAAAATTTCAGACAGTTGGTCAGGAGTTAATGTCAAACGAATTGTTTTCCATTATGAAATCTGTTGGAAGAACAAGCTTTAAAATAAGTAATCCTGTAACTGCTGAGTGAACATATTGGACTTGTCCTTAGATGAACTGTATGCCTTTGAGTGTTTTGTAACTTTTAAACTTTTAAACGTGAATCTGTTCTTTTATCCGACACTTTGGGATATAACAACACATATTTACAATTTGTCAAATATTTGTGTCATCAAAGCTGATTGTTTAGCTTAAATTTTACATAGTGATAATTTTTCACATAACTCACATTATTTAAAATATTTCTGGAATTGTCCTTTTCATTTCCCATATGATGCAGTG